>JAQIWE010000346.1:0-23467 GCA_034698565.1 Campodea plusiochaeta | reverse complement strand
GAGTTTACAATAAACTTGAAAATTTACGGAATAATTCTGTATTACTGTCTGAGTATAGAGCCTTCTTGAATATGAAAAGATGATTAGTTTTTAGAGTGATGAGTTTCCAGAAAATGAAAACAATCTTTCATAATCCAAAATATATTCAAGAGCTTATAGATTATTCATTCACAGAAAGAGAGAATTCAAAAAAGTTAAGCAACTTCGGTTCAGTCTAAGTATCCTTGAGCAACCTAATCCATATTAATTCAAAGTAACTCTACTCTTTTACCAAATGAATGTTAAGATTATCTAAGATTACAAAAATTAACCCAATATTATATCGATTTCTGTTATAGGTCACGTCAGTTCTACCTAACTGTCCAGTGAACTGTGATAACACAAACAACGAAAAGTCAAGGAAATAACCTAATCTGATAATTTAACTTCAACAAGAACAAAAGCATACCTCAGACAGTGTTTTTGTATACTAAAGTAACTATTATTCTAAACCAACTATCTCCAGTTTTACTAAATTCCCCACTCTTACCTCTAGCCTCCTCATTATCAACAGCCATTGAAGGTGTTTCTCCAAATCCACCAACAGCAAATGGATTAGATGTTTGTTGTTGTTGTGGTGGATTAATAGGACTTCTTGGTGGTGGTATTGGTCTTGGTGGACGAGCTGGTGCTGCTGGTGGCACTCCAAATATACTAACTTCTTCCTCGACAGGTCTGAGGAAAAATGGTTTTCGGTTTTATGTTAGATCAGGTCGTTTTACTTTTAATTTTGAAGAGAAAATTCATTAAGGTTTGGTGTTGCAACCGAAAGTATTATTGATAATGTCACAAGCTATCTGAGATCTAATGACAAGGATCCTGAGTTCTAACGAAAAGATTCCTGAGTTCTAATGACAAGGTTCCTGAGTTCTAATGAGAAGGTTCCAGAGTTCTAATGACAAGAGGGTATACCTGAGTTGAAATCTGATGTAAAACTGTAAATTGGGCATAAAGTGTTTAAATATTGATTTACTTTTTAAGCTCTGTTTTGTTTTCTCAAATTTTCAATGGATTAATTTGTATCAGAAAAGTTACTGTTGGCAGCCTACATAAAAATTATGATATCTGAATACTTGAGAAATAATTTCGAATTTTTAGTTTGAAAATGAATCTTATTTTCATAATTATTTAATCTTACTACATCTTTCATGCTACTAATGAACATAACTGTATTAAATACTTCAATGTGAATGTATTCGTATACTAGAAATTTAAGTCATTATGTTTCCCATATTTCGAAAGATTCCGATTATACTACTTGTATTGTTCAGATAAATATATTCGTGTATATAAGTAAAACAACCCTTTATTTCCTCTGTGACAAATCGGGAGAAACTTCTGTTTGGCATAAGGCCAATCATCGATTTGTGAAGTTGAGGGAAAAAAACTTAAGTATTTTTCTTTGGAAATAGGGCGATTAATATAAATACCATAATATTCTATATACTGAACCACTTACATTTCTGTGTAAAGGATTCATATCTTAACGTCTATAAACAGTAAGTTTTTTTAGGGGAAAGCCTGTATCATGCATATAACTTTTATCCTTTGATTTGCAAAAAAAACTTAATTCAAGTATTAAATATTCCTAATGAACGAACTATTCGCATTAAATTCCTTGAGTTTTTGGTGAACAAATATATAGCCAATGAAAATTATGAGATTGAAACATTTCAGCGGTATCTCCAGCAAGAATGAATTCATCCCCTTTAGTTACTTTAACATTAACTGAGCATAACCTGCATTTTCAAGAGAGATTCGCTCTTTAACATCTTACATTCTTATTCATTGTACAATATTCTATGCAGTAATAATACTTCAAACTTCAAGCTTTCTCAATATCTGTAAAATTACTCAGTATTATTGGTAAATACTGTATAGCAAGAATTGAACAAAAGGAAAGTTTGATGAATGGTGTATTATGTTGTTGAGAAGTATAAGCATAGAATTCAATTTTGTTTGAAATAAACAGAAGTATTGAGAACATTCAGCAAATGAAATATCTTGGAATGAAGTTAATTAATTACAAATGGCGTATTACAGTATTGATTATAAAAGTAATCTCTCTTTCATTATTTATCGACAGCTAAAAGATATACGTTAATGCTTAGTACCCTAACTGCTTGGGAGATATAGATAAAATATATTTATTGTTTTATATATTAGCACTCGAGTTATTATTCGCTGTCTTTTAGAGTTACTTACATTTCTAATAAATGTCCTATTATCATAAATTTTGCAAAATTCACCTAATATGACCCAAAATATATAAATGCTGATTCCGACCTAATGAAGCAGTATTTTGGAATTTCTTGCAGCATATCTATTTTTTTGAAAGTGACATATTTGTTTGGAAAGTCATTAAAGTTAAGTAAAACCACCTTTGTCTAGCTGTTAAACTAACATAAATATTTACAACGTTTACTTTAGAATTAGTTTTTACCCAATATTTACTCAGGTATTTTCTACGTCGCACATGCACACCTCTTGAATGGACAAAACCTATTACACTGTTATACAATTGCCAATTACACCGTAATTGAAATTTCCGTACTGTAAAGAGTATATCCACTTCATTATGAAATGAGTAAAAAAAAGAGTATTCTAGGAATTCATTACTGTAATACTATATGATACAGAAACAAACTTTGCACTTACTGTTAATTGGGCTAATGTATGAGATCGATGGTTTATTCCTTTCTCGGTTTGTAGAAATGCCTAAAAGCTGATTTCATCTTGTTGACTTTGAAACGAAGTATGCCGGTTAATTAATATCATGTTAAGGAAGTTCATTACTTACAGGCACACCTTTTCTCTGCTCATTAGTGTTGAATTTAGCTTGAATTGTTTTTTTTTACATTATACAGTACTTTGATTCGTAAAGTCTGTACATATGACATCAGATAGAAAATAATTTTACGTTTGCAACACAGTTATTTTTATTAGTACTTCTATAAAATGAGTAAACTACAACATCGAAAGAAAACGTTTCACAAAACTGGGATCTGTAGTTTAAGCTGCAATTAAATACGATATCGTTTAATAACCGTTCATTGGGTATATTATTCCAACTTCCGAAGATCTCAAATAATGCAAATACTTTATTATGATTTAGATAATAAATTAAATGTCCATTTTTTTTTTTTTTTTTCAATTATGAAGTTACTAGAATTTAACTTCCTTCGCTTCTTGAAAACATTATTTAACGTTAGTACCGACATATAAATAAACAGAATGTCTCGAATCTACCGAACTTTTTTTCCTTACCGGATTTCGAGGACACCCTTATACTAGAGGAAAGTCGTTCAATATATCTTTTGAACAATATTATAACTTCTTGTGCATGGAAGCAAATAAAAATGTTCATTTTCTAATATAGTGAATTCATATCCAATAGTTTTCTGGAGACTGTGAAGCAGTTTTCTCGTATTTCAAGAGCAGATTGTTGCTGTAAAATCGATATTTTCTCTATATACCCAACGGAGAAATAGAGAGAGAAAGATTTTCCTCCGATACGGAATTTGATACGCAGAATGCGTAATGGAATATAGGAAGTTCTATATAGTCTTGCTGGTGGTTTTATTTATAAGGTCACATCAGCGAAGAGAAGGAAATTTATTCGTTACCTTGTTTGCTGAGAAATTGAGGTAGCAGTTATTTTTAGTTTTAAAATTGCAACAGGAGAGGAAGCTTATTACGTGTATTATTAGTTTTTGAGTTCATTTATTCCTGATGTATAGAATGAGCATTAGAACTCACTGAATTAATTTTATCGTGGATTAATGATAATAACTTTGCTTAAGCAGTTTAATTGATAATATTAATAATTATTTTTGCCTAGAAACAGAGGTGTTGCAAGACTATCGTTGGGAATTATTCTCTACTTCTGAAGTCTCCTTTCATTATCTGACTTAAAGATTTTTGCTGCTACTCCATTGCTCAGAAACTTTCACAACCTAGTAAACTTAAGACGATAAAATACAGTGTTTACTAAATCCTGATTAAAACCTGTAAATTCTCATCACTCTCTCGCTTTTTGTTTTTAATCCAAAAATGTATTAAAAGTCACACAATAAAATTTAATTGCCGAAATTGGTTAAACAACTTTTTATAGGTCTAATCCAATTTTCGTTATCAGGCAAACATAACAGCCTCATTGAAAGGAGTGATGTAAATTATGTAACTTTTCATACACTAGTTTGAAACAATCAAGGGAAATGAAATCCCAAACCTATCATAACGAACTAGCTTTCACACATCACAACATTGAATACCGTATCATGACTCGTAACTATAAAAAATCACAAATGAAAAATAATGTACTTACTTATTAAATATTGATAAATCTGGTCCCCCATGGTCTGAATCTTCTGAAGTTTGTTTTGATGTAAGTTTAGCAGGTGTACTTTGTGGTACAGGAGGTGGTTCAGTTAACTGAAGGAATGAATCGAAATTATCTGAAGCTCCAAATGCATTTCCTCCAAAACCAGCACTCTGACTTGTGTCTGTTCCTGAGAAACCCCATGCTTGAAATTGGAAGAAAAGAGTTGTGTTATTATGGAGTTATTTCAATTTATCGAGTAATGTTTCAGTATTTTTTGTGATATTGCTAATACAGAGTATATTCGAAAGAACTTCAGATTATATGGATTCAAACTTCTAGCCAAGATGGAAGAAAATTTTGAAATTAAAATGAAAATAATGGAAGACAATGAATTTTTTTCATTATTATATGTTTTTTTTAATTCGGAAAGAGAAAGAAATACAAATATCTATTAAAAAGCTACGAAAAACTTCTAACTTTCGCTTTGTTTGTTTTGTCATTACGAAAAAGATTTTGGTCGGAATATTTTCGAATCTTTGTTCAACCCGTAAATTACTGTTAAATTTGTGTATTTTTATCCATCTTAATATTTTATATCTAAACCAATCAGAGTATTTGGATATTGATTTAAATAGGCCAAACAATATTTTATTCGAGACTTTATCACTCAAGCATTAACAGATGATCATTCACTGACTAGCGCAGAAGCAATATTTTCGCATTCGCTATTACATGCATTTTTTTCCACTTTTAACAGAAACGTTGCAATAATTTCAAAATAATAAACTGAAGTATAGGACTGGATTGATTGTTGCATTGCTGATGTGCAATGATTTTAAATAGCCTTCACATTACTCTTTCCTGGAGCTGAGAAAAAAAGAGAAATACAGTACTTGTGAAGAACAGAGACTTTCCAGACTAACAAAAGAAAAATATCTTTCCTGTCTTCATAAATAACTTTTATTATTGTTTAATATCAAATAACTGTAGGAGTACCTAGAAAGTTCTTTAATTTACTATCTGCAAAGACCAAATGCCAACCTCAACGTTGTTTTATGGCAAAAAAATCTCTATAGCCGTTAATGTGCTGTGAACTCAAAAGAGATAACATTTTCTTCCGTCAATATAAATAATAATAAACAATCAGTTATAAATCATTGTTTTCTACACCACAATTTTTCTGCTCTTTGCCCTTTTGATCTGCGCAAGCTTTAAACAACTAAGATTTTTGTCTTGTAGCTTTTGCAGTACTTTTTGTTTTTCGCTCTCATGTCTGCTTGTATTGATTTAGAAGAATACACCCAAGTGAAGAGAAAATGCTTCAAAGAGAAGTGGTGAAAATAACGAATATCAACACCTTTTTGAAAGGTAGTGAAGGAATAATGAATTCTCTCTTAAAGGATTGACTGTAAGATTATTACCTATCACTTTAAACAGGTAACCTTATCAATGCAATTTTCGAATAAGATAATAACTAGAAAAGTATGCACTTATATATAATAAATTCTGTTTCGATTTTTAAAAAAAATTGGACTAGCGGTGTAGCGAACCTGACCTCTGTCGTCTAACAAAACCTTATACTGTTTATAGTTAGCAGTGCAATATTATCTGAAACACGTTCCTTTTTCTATAGTGATTTATTCAATATTAATGAGTTAAACTTAATTGAAAACTAATAATTGTACAATCCTCAATAAAAGCATATTAAATTAACAACAGTAAAGTATCTACAATAGCTGTTGCTATATCGATATTAGTTATTTAACTACAACAATAATTCATTTTGTACAAGAACACGATATACAAAAACCTATTAATTATGTGCAATGAGCAGACGAATTGTGATATTGTAATAGAGAATACCTATTACCTTTCAAAAACAAGAAATCGCATAACTTTGTACATGCAAGCGGTGTTAGAGTAATAACGCAAATTGCGTTCTAAATTGCTGTTCTAAAAATGCTATAAATAGAAAAAGTGTTTCTTACTCGTACCATCGGAAGCAGTTGAAGCACCAGTTGTTACAGAACTTCCTCCAAATGGATCAAATGCATCTTTATGTGTATCTTCTTGGACAACATTTTCAAATCTAGCAGCAAAAGCGTCAAATGCATCTCCTCCAACAGGTTCGTTTGGAACTGCTGGTTTTGGTTCTGATGCTATAGCTGGCTCTGGTGTACCGCCAAATATATCTGCAAACGCTGATCCAGTGCTAACTGCAGGTGCTGGTTCTGGTTGTTCAACTGGTTCCGATACTTCTGCTGGTTCACTCGCTGAACCAAATCCGTTAAGAAAGTCATTGCTAGGCTGGGAAGTAACTGTTGGTTCAGGAGCATAAATTTCGGAAGATGGTTCTTCTTTGGTAGTACTCGTCCCAAATATTCCTAAAAGATCATCCCCAGATGATACTGCCGGTGTTGGTAATGGTGGTGGAGGTACCTCTTCTTGCGCTGCCATGAGAGTTGAAAAAGTGTCGTTCGTTGCCGGTGGACTAACATGTGATGTTGATGTTGTGTCCATCGTTGTATCATCAACAGCATCTTCGTTCTTACCACCAAAAATATCAAAACCAGAATTTGCAGCTTCTTTCGGAGCGTCTTCATTTCCTGAGATTAAAGAATCGTTTCGGGGTTGCTCTTGAACACTTTCATTGATTTCTGATGACATCATAAGATCGTCGTCATCTTCTGGATCAGCAGGAGAGTTCGATCTTGGAGTAGGACTGGGTGAGAGATCTTTTGTTGGGCTGGGCGTTTTCACAGCCTTCAGTCTGTCAAGTAAGTGATCGGATGCTGATTCCATAGCTCCTGTTACTACTCTAATGAGGTCTTGTGTTTCTCTAGATATGAGTGGTCTAGGTGGTGGTGGTCTGTTTGGTGGTGGCACTGGAGGAGGTCTTCTCTGTATTATTTCTTCCTTAGACACATTCATTGATGCTTCAGATGTCAGAATATCCATAGGTTGCTCTGGTGGTGTAGGTGATGACCCAAGAAGGTCAACTTCAGTTGCTGAACTTTGTGACAAAGGTGCATCAAAAGCTCCACCAAGTAAGTCCGCTGATACTGGAGCTGAAACTGGAGCTTGTACAGTAGTTCCAGAAGATGGAACACCATAGAAGTTATTACTTGACGACATACCACCGAACATATCTAAAGCACTACTTCCAATTACTTTTGCTTCAACTGTCATTGACATTGGAACTGAGTCATTGCTAATGTTATTAATACCACCAAATATATCCATAGAACTTGCTGGATTTTGTTCGGGGGCACCAAAAGCAGCAAAAGGATTGTTTGCTAATGATGTGTTAATATTGCTATCCATGGTATCGACACCTCCCAAGAAATCAAAGTTGGAATTATGTTGAGCACCATTAGTTTGTGGTTCTGATGTAATTCCCATATCTAAAAATGGATTAAAAGCACCTCCTCCACTGCTGGTAGAAACTACATTCGCCTCTACTGGTTGATCTACTAGAAACGGATTTGAAGCCATCGAAGCACCATATGGATCACCTCCTACATTGGCATCACTGCCCAAATCATCCATTAAAAATGGATTAAAACCTTTTTGCACTTCCATTATTGAAATTTTATTCTAGAAATTCAGATTCAAGAACTTTAATTTCTGCTCTTCCTGGCTGTGCGGCTGCGTCAGCTATTGTGGTGTCAAATGGGTCGTAATTATCTGGGTCTTGTTCAGGAATATCGGTTGTTTTTGCTTCAATATATGGTGTTAATGGTTTTTCACTATCAAACCTCTTATCTGATTCAAAAATATGATTTTGAACACTTCCGTTTACAACAATATTGTCTTTGGGCTTTTTGCTGTCTATTTCCTCTGCAGCTCTAGGATCAAAATCGTCGTCAGAAAAATTTCTTTTTAAAGATGGAGAAACGCCAAAGTCGCTTGTCTGTTCTAATTCACTAGCAATTAACTTAAGTTCAGCCTGCCCTAACCCAATGTTTTGTACGTGTGCAGTATCAAAAGGATCAGAAAAAACTAACTCTGCTTCTAAAACTTTTCCACCTACTACAGGAGTTAATGGTTTAAATAATTCAGGTTTTTCTGGATCATCACCACCTAACAAATCAAATTTTTCAACTTCTACTGGTAATGCTTTTGGGGGTGGGGGACGAGAAGGTGATTTCTTAGGCGATGCTGTAACAGAAACTGATTCTTGTTCTTTTAAAGTAAGCGCTGCTTGGTCGTAAATGTTCTTATGTACGTCTAACTTAGGTTGTGTTACTTCTACTGTTGAAAGAAATTCAGTTTCTAACACTCGAAGTTCAGACTTTCCAGGAAGTATATTAGCTGCAATTGATGTATCAAATGGATCTATCTCATCCACTGCTTCTTCGTTGGGTACAGCTTTCTTTGTTTCAAGAACGGGTGTTAATGCCTTAACTTCATGGTCATTTTCAACGGTAAATAATTCTTCAGTGTCAATGGGTTTACTAGAAGACTGATGAACTGTGGTTTCAGCTCCTCTAGGATCAAAGTCTTCGTCGGAGAATGTTCTTTCAACTACTGGAGCAGTAACAGTAGTTGTAGATGAAGTTGGGGCACCACCTTCAAATTCTTTCACGAGTTCTTGTTCAAGTTGTCTTAATTCAGCTTTACCTGGAACTATATTTTCTGCAAATGCTATATCAAAAGGATCAGTGTAGTTTATACTTTTAATTTCTTGCACCGGAGTTAAAGGTTTGAAATCAAGCTTATTTTCAGCTTCTGGTGAATGAAGAAAATCAAGATGATTTGTTTCTGGTATTGAGCTAACCTTTGAAGCAACTAATTCTTTCAATTTTCCAAAAGGATCTGCTGTAGTACTAGAATTAAATTCTGATTCAAGTTCCTTTTCTAATTGTTTCAATTCGGCTTTTCCTGGTACAAGTGTTTCAACATGTGAAGTATCAAAGGGATCAACGTCTTCGATTTCAGATTCCACAATCTTCTGTTCTACCTTTGGTTTTGCAGACTCAGCTAAAGGAGTGAGCGGTTTATCGATTTCAATAGATATAGGTTCACTGGCGTCCAGAAAATTTGGTCTTTCAGAAGCTAATTTCACAGGTTCGTCTAAAAATGAGATGTTTTGTGATTGTTTTTCTGAAGTAGTAGGTGCTGTTATAGGTTCTCCTGATCGTGGGTTAAACTCGTCTTCTGCTTCAGTTGCAGTAATTTGATTTGCTAAAAGTTCTTCTTCCAATAATTTCAGCTCTCCTCTTCCTGGAGCAACGATTTTCTCAACAGCAGAAGTGTCGAATGGGTCTATTTCTTTAGAATCTGAAGTTTCTGTTTGGTTACTTGTAATAGGTGCAACTAAGCAACCTTCTAACTCAGTAAGATCTGTTGCACTTCCTCCTAATAAATCTTTTTGGAGTGGTGCCGAGTTCAATGTTTCACTACCTGCTCTAGGATCAAAATCAAAATCATCATCGTCAGATTTTACAGTTGCAGGAGCAGCAGGTCTTGGTGGTGGAGGTCTTCCTGGCGTATGAGCACCTGGAGGTTTTGGTCGCTCAGGAGCACTTGCTGGTGCCGAAGTGTCTTCTGTAGCAGTTGCTGCTAATGCAAAGTCAGCAGCAGATGTATCAAATGGATCTGATTCAAAAGGATCTGGTTCGTCGTCTTCGAAGCCTACAGCAGCTGTACTTTCTAATTCAGATTCTTCGGGATTTTCTTTCTTTTTTAAAGATTCAGAAGCAAGAGCGGCAAATTCGTCTTCTTCTAGAGCTTCAGCTAAGTCAAAAGCAGCACTTTTGGTTTTTGGACCACTAGTATCAGATGGATTTGATAAAATTACATCAAACTCAGCAAGAAAATCGTCTTTTGGTGCACTGTCTGCACTTGCTGCTTCACTATTTGCTGTATTATTTTGAACTGTTGTATGATCAAAAGCAGATGCCGATAATGGAATGTCTGAATGGTCAGCTGGTAATAAAGAACTTTCACCTAAATCACAGTCTAATAAACTATCACTTACAATATTATCTGCTTCTGCATCTACTGAAGAAGGTACGTTTTCACCATCAATTTCACCATCACCAAAAAGGTCAACTTCTTTTGCAGGAGCAATTCGCCTTCGTTTAGTGGATGATTTTGCTCCTGGATCAACAGCAGTTATATGTTTAACTTGATTTCTTTCAAGATTTCCTGCTAGAAGGTCAGCTGCTACTCCTAAGTCAACTACACGTTTCTTTTTCTGTTCACTTTCTTCACTTTTCTTTATAAGATCTGTAGCGGCAGTAGTATCGAATGGATCTGGACCGTCGTCTTCAGGTTCTTCTGTAGGACTATCAGGAATGTAAGCTAGTTTGATGTCACCACTTGTAACTAAATCAACGTAACCGGTATCAAATATATCTTCTTCTAATGGTTCTTCGTCGTCATCTACCTCATAAATAGGCAAACCATCAAGGTTAACAACTGGTTCATCATTTTCATGGGCTTCTTCACCAGCTCCTTCTTTATTTTCTTCAGTTGGTTTATTTTCTTTATCTGATTCTTCTTCAGTTTCTGATTCGTCTCCTTCTGCGTCTAAACGGTCACTTTCTTCAAACCCAATCCATTTCTTGGATTTCTTCTTCTTTGATTTTCTAGTTTCACTTTTTCCTCCAGCAGCTTCAGTAGCTCCTTCTGTTTTATGTTCAGGACCTGGTTTTTCAGTTCTTTGAAAGTAACTTTCTTGTTTTATACGCCCTAGGTCGTCTTGAGTCTTCTTTAGAGCAGTGTCTATTCCAGAAGTGAGTGCCTTAAATCTTAACCACTCTTCGTTCTCTTCTCTAGGTTCGCTCTCTGGTTCATCAGGATCTTGTAATTCTTCGTGCTTCTTGGCTAATACGTCTTCCGCTTGTGCTTGATGTTCTTTTTTATATTGTTCTAATTCTTCAGCTGTAAATAGTTCGTCTTCACCGTGCTTTCCTTTCTTGCCTTTTAGTTTCTTTTTGATACCCTTCTTTATTTTGTGCATATTCCGCTGGGCTAAAGCTACGGAATCTGAAAAGAAAAAGAAAATAAATCTTGGTTAGTTTTTATGCTGGCATATTATTTACAGTGAAAACATTTAATCTCTGAATACAGAACTCATAAGGTAGATAAAAATATATATATTTCATTCACACACATTTTTCGATAGCAATAAGATACTGAAAAATTCAGTTATTCGAATATTTTAAAAAGCTACCCAATTTGTACTTTACAAATACACTCTTAATACATCAGTGTAAGATTTTTTATTTTTTTATTTATCAAACAAATATACTAGTATATAACATAATAAAATTGTTTATTGTATTCTTTGTATTTATGTTAAAACACCTATTTTTCACGTAAGCCGTTCTTTACTTTCACATTGTTTCGTAACTTGAAGACATTCTTCCTAATTATTATTTGTTAACTATATTATTTTTTCTATGGAAAGCTTTTTTATATATATTTAGTTCAAATTTTATTACTTGTACTGTAGATGTGTATGATCTTCTTTTTACGAATTCAATATATACAAATAATGTGCTGATAAAAATACATAAAAAAAAGTTTCTTTTGAACTCTGGGGAATAATGAAAACAATAACTCTTTCTAGAATAAAAGAGTTCTGGAGACAAAATCCTGGAGCACACTTTTTTTTTGAAAATTACTTTTTGAGTTTATTTTTTTCAGTTTCTTATACAAATAAAATATTGAGGTAAACAACACATTGATTTGGCACTGCTACGAGATAATCGAAAATAAATAATATTGGTATCGTCGTATTTTATACATTTTTTGAATACGGAAGAGCGAAATCTATTTCAACAGACCTGAACTAAAAGATTTCTCTCTTAAATACAGGTCAGAAAACTGAATGGAGAGATTTTTTTTAACAAGTGATATATTGTTTATAACAATTCCGTTAAAGTAACAGCATTTCATGTTACAAATTTGCAACAAGAAGTTACTTTATAATCTCATTCACTAAACCAAAATTATAAACTGCAACACAGGAATATCCCAAAAAGTACTATAGCAGAGTTGTTTTTGTGAAATTATAAATTTCAAAAATATTAAATCAGTAGGGTATTCATTTTAAAAATATAAGAGACAAAATAGTGTGCCAAAGATCGACTAATTAGTAACGTATACTGACCAGCCCGAGAAATACCTCGATGAAGATAGTACACTATAATACCATGCCATTCAAGATTATAGTCTAATGATTTGTTATGACTGTAAGGTGATGCAGAAAACGGTAAACCGTATCAGAAATAGCGTGTAAATGTCTAAAACTCAAACGTCATTGTCCGAAAAGGAAATGGTTTTTGAACATGTATGTCTACTAACAATATATGACCGGATTTGGTTAGTCTTAGGAAGTCTATACTTAGAAACAGAGTCACGTAATAATGTACCCAATAAAGTTTCAAATGTCTCAATGACTAATGTATTATTATTATTATGGAAGTTAATAAAAAGGGGTTTTATGTTTCATTCGGTAATGTTAAAAATTTCGAAATTTACCATATTATCGATATACGAGTAAATATAGATTATAGAAGTTTAGCCAATTAGAAACTATAGCCAGTTTAAAATACTTATTGGAGAACTTTTACAGAATTGTGGAAGTTATAAAAGTTGTAGTCATATTTATGTTATAGTTTACACGAATGTGAATAACATATAGAAAAACATTTAAATTACAGTTAAATTAAATACAGCAATTTTCTACGAATTTTCTAAAAAGTGTACTTCGTTTAATTACTGTCTGGAATACTCGTACGCGTGCTATTATATTGCATATTAAACATCTTATACTTATTATTTCTAATTCAAATGGAGTTTTAAATTTTAGATTTTACAAAAATTTTGAACTTTCTAAGGGTTCATTATTATAAATATGACAGATATGGAATTATAGAATTTCGTAATGGGGAATTTATTAGTTTCTCAACAAATTATGTTTATTAAAAAGTATAATTATTGGTAAAGCAGTCGATAACTCAATATCAAACCATGAATAATAGTATAAGACGTTACACATTTTTAAATCTGTACATAAAAAATATTTCCAAGCCCTTAGTTTGATTCCATTGAACTTCTCAAGAATGGTTGCAATAATAATACTTCCTGAAAACAATGATATTCTTCTGAAATCTCTTACCGAAGAGTTATGAGTAACATATTATAGTCGCCCCCAATTTATTGATCTCATATACATGTATAGTATAAGAGAACATGCAATTACACAATACCATATACATGTACACGCAATGTCCTAACCTTTATAATTACAGATGATGATATACTCGATTGTTTTAACGTAACAAAATTGCTAAGTTTAATTCGTTGGTGCAAATAGAAGTATAAATTTATGTGAAAATGTTTGTCTTTATGACTTAGCGATTTATTTTATCCATATGTTTCAATTTTAGTATGGGCAAAATATAGATTTCAAAAATTGCTTTCAATTCAATAGTTTACGTATTATTCTCCATTTGAGCTGCTCTTCAATAAAGGTAATCTAACTAAAATGTAAAATTGCTCTTCTATAACTGAAAACTTAAAATTCATTATTTTTGTCGACTATTATTTTTCACAGAACATTTTTTTAGACTTACACAGCACCATTATCAAAATAATTTATCTGAAAAAATAAAAAAATAAAAATCTTGAACTCTTCACTTTTTTTTCAAAAGAGGAGAGTATATTTTTTGAAAACATGATACACAAACGAAATTCTCACAATAAAAACATTCTAATTTGATGAATTTATTTACTCACTTTGAGAACCCGTAACCTTCACACTGCTCTCATAGATTATATAACAAAATACATGATATATTCACTCTCCAGAATCTGCTATTTACCACAGTTGTTCTCAAAACATAAAGTTATGCAGGTATAGATATAATTCGTATAAATATTTCACTTTAGTAGACTATATCGATGATGAAGAGTTATTCTAATGTACTATAGATAATAATTATATCATGAACTGTAGAAGTTTCTACCTATCTACTGTAAAAGTTGTGGCTGTCAATATGAATTATCTCAGTTTTAATTGATCCTGTACGTAACTTCCGTATATCTGAGAAAAGGGAAGGTGTAATAATTTATTGTAAAATCACATAATAATCGTATTATGAAAGGAGTAAAATAATAATAGATGTTATTGTACCATTGATTGTATGTACACTTGCACAGGAAGGAGGGAGCTGACAACTATAATATGTATTTGCTAGGGGTATGTATGTTCCTGTTTAAATCTGGTGAAGATATTTTGTTTGTTCAAATGGAGACAGGTTTGAAAATTTCTGAAAGTAACTTATGTACTTTTGTTTTCGTGCAACACTTTCTTTGCATAAATATAAGAATTTCCAGCTATCCAATCACTAAATGCGTCACACAGAAAAAATATTAATTTTGAAGAAATAATGCCCGCTGTCCACAGTCCAATTTGAACATCAAATTTACATTCTATTTACAATTTTATGAATGAAGTTCAGTCATAATATTGCAAATACTTTGTAAATTGGATGGTTAAATTATATAGTGAACAGCAGGATTTAAAAAGTACTTGATGGATTTTGTGGAACTTTCTGGAGATTTATATATTTATTTCAAGTTCATCATAAAAAATATATCAGCTCTTTATGGTCACTCGTAATATTTGTAGACCACAAAGAAATTCATATTTTACGATATTTTGAAAAACTTTCTATATATACCCGTAGTTTTTATCATTACTTTAAACTGATGAAAATATCAGTATATATAAGAAATACTGTTTGATGTTCGTTATTACTATGCCTTTTTCCCATAATTTTTGAGAAAAACAATGATTGATAGGAAGAAACTTTTTGTAATTTGTTATGACATAAAACACTTTAATTCGTCGATCCTCATGTTTATATCATAAAGTTTCACCTTTAATGTTATAATCGCCAGAATTAAGAATCAACCTTTTACTATCTACAGTCTTCATGTCTTCAATATTATTATACAGACTGATTAATTTCAAAAATAATTGCATCCTAAAGATAAGAAAATAATTCCCACATTGAACACTGATGCACTTTGTATACATATAAGAGTAAAACAAATCTATATGCATTATTTTCCTAATGATAAAGATGCATTAAGTTAACATAGTAGCAATCAGAACATTACTCTACTGTAGGTTGTTTTAAGTTAGTAGTAAATTATACAGGATGTTCACAAAAAAGTATACAATTTCAATTTATTTTAATATGGAAAGTAAAAAAGATAGCAACTTGTAGTCAGCGATATGTGTTAGAGCAATAACTGAAGTTTTTGCACCTGGAAAATAAAAATTTTGTAAGCTGCCAAATTTTTGCGAATGAAATATTTATATAATAAATGAAAAAGGTAAAAATTTCTTGATATCACTAAAAAAATAATTAAATCATTTAAAACTTCTTTCTGGAAGTACATAACGCAGAAATTAATGGACGGATTATTCTGAAATTTAGTAAAATATGTTATATCTGATTGAAGTACAACATATAAAATTTTCAAATCTGTATCTACTTAAATTATTTCAATTTTTTAGTGACGTCACGAAATTTTGACACTTTTCCTTTATATTTCATTTGCAAAAATGTGATACCTTGGAAAAATTTAATTGTTCAGGTATAAAAACTTTATTTGTTGTTCTATCACATATCGTTGACTTCAAGTTGCTATCCTTTTTACTTTAAATAATAAAAAAAATTGAAACTGTATACTTCTTTTGCCAATATCCTGTATAATATCAGAATGTAGAACGTAAAATAATATCTGAAGTGAACATTATCTGACTGTATTCATATACTTACAATATTAATAAAAACTGCATTGTGTATTATTTAAAACTGATAGATTTCAAGTGCGGAGATAATTATTTTGATTTAATTTATTTCTATTTCCGAGTTTTTCTCTATTTTTTTTTCTTCCTTCAAAGATATCGTATTTCTTGTGAACATGAGAAGTGTCAAGTGAGTGTATACTATTACTTCCTTCCCACTGAGTAAAGTAATGAAGTGAGGTCTCTTGTGGTATAATCAAATTGAAAGTAATGAAATTGCTACAGCAGAAAAGAAAAAAAAGTGGAATGATAGTGCAGAAGGCGACAAAACGACGAATAAAAAAGTTTCAGTATAACTTCTAAGAATTTTTATCCCATCTCTCTTTTTTCTACAAAATGTTTCCGCTGTCATTTACAAATGTCCTATCTATATACTTTCAAGTTTATTTGTAAATTACGTGATGAAGCGGAATTGTGCATTAAGAACTTCGTTGTTTATTTTTCTTATTGAAATTCCTTTGCAATTTTCTTATATCGATTTTCTTTCCTTTTGAAGAAATTTTCCTTTAATTAATGAAAAACAAATCGTTTGAAGCAGAAATACAGAAAGAGCATTAGGGAGAATAAATACGTCGTATAACTATTGTTTATTTAAATAAGTCATGAAATGTCTTTGAAACTTTTTTTCTCCCTCTGAAGGCTGCTGTTAATGATTTGAATTGCTAAAGTGAATCAGGGTTTTCAAATGGTAATAAGGTAATTCAGAAAGTAAAGAACAAGAAGGAAATTGTGTACTTTAAATTATTTGATAGCGGAAACCTTTTTTTATTATCCGGCTTTCACTATTTCATATCATAGCTAACTTACTGCTTTGTTTAATAAAACATTATAGAAATAAAAAAAAGTTACAAAACTTTGCAAATAGAAATATCACCTACTCTCAGCGACGTTTTGTACCAGAATTTTCGTAAATTTAACGCTATCTTCCTTACACTAGAAAACTATTCTTGAATTCAAAAGTTCACTCAAACTAAAGCAGGAATCTGTTTAAAATGTAAAGAGAAATATGTCTTTGAGGATGACTTGTTTATCCGAGCATTTTGTACGGGCTAACTAACAACCATTCTGCGGCTTCTATGGAATTACTGGTATTTCAGTTACAAAGAATAATGGCATTTCTCCATCCACAATAAAGAGAATGTGAAGAACAGCAGAAGAAACTTTAATCGATTCCAACGGCGATAGGGGGCGTATATCGTTCAATTACGTGGGTGTCATTCATTCTACGATTAGCCTCTGGCCAGAACTCCGGATTTCTACGGTTTCCACAAAGTCAAAGAGAGCTTAAGCCATCTATAGTTACTCATTAGTTACTGCTGGGGAGCACAGAAAGGTTTCATTTTACCGTAGCAAAAGAAACTCCATTTGATTTGAAGTAGCACGTATATTATCGTGGAAACTTTGCCATTCGACGAGAGGAAGGGGATGCATTTGACGATCAATGGAAAGCAGAAGGGGGGAAGGGAGTAAAGTGGGGGTGGAGAAAGAATTTCATGCCAGCCAGTGACGTCATTCGACAGATGACGTTGTACTCCAGATTTTTTTTAAAGAATGGTATAGATTATATTGCTGAATCTGTTGCTTTATTGCTGAATATATTACTATGGGTTGCGTCAGTGACGTGTCGAAATCGAATTAGACTATATACTTCATATTTCGAACATTTCAGCTGTGGATGAATAGATAAAGTGTGTCTTTTACAATGCCGGCTACCGGGGACGACCACGAGGGAGTTATTCGGCGTTTTCACACAGATGCCAGAATTTTACATTGCAATGAATAGTAGTAATAAAAAATATAACATGTGAATATCAGATCATAATAACGTCACCAACAACTTTAATATATAATCAGTTACTTTCTCATTTACTATAAGCTGATTAACGTTGAGGAATTGCATGTTATCATGCCATTGCTTACATGAAGTAACCTCATGTACTTTATTATCTCATAAACTGACAACAAATCAACATTTGCACTTGGGTAATGGATCTAACTCGCAATCACTCAGAATCAAGTGTTGTATTACAGATAACACATACTTACGAATTATAGCACTGTCACGTACCTTATAGGGGGCATGGCCGTGTATACAGCCGTCCCAAGGTGATATCAAGTAGCATAAATTAAGAAACCATAAACCGCATAACAGATCGCTTTTCCAAAACGAGAATAAACGAAACACAAACCGAACTATTCACTTTGTTTTACACTAACAAACTGAAGTTTTCAAAAGTCACTGAAACTAACAATGTTTTTAAAAAGAACTATAAATCGTGAATTGCAATTTTTGTTAGCAAATAGGTGAAAAGAGTGTCTTTTGCGCACTTGCTAAAATGGGCCTGTGGAACCCAAAGAATAGTAAACCATTTTGTGTTCTCGACATGCGCAAAGTCACTGCCCTTCGACAATCGATTTCATACTATAACATCAACCTACACGCGCAAAAGCATTCTTAGCAGTACCCCCTCCAACTGTTAGTCCACCACCCCATCCCCCCACTCTTTATTAAAGCTTTTCTACCCTTGAATCAGACCCTTTGCCTTTCAATCAGAGATAAGGCACATTTGATACATTTCAAATTTAGTTATACAAAAGAATACGTTGATGCTTTTAGTGCAGTTTGTATTTAGTGAATTTACAAAGGATTGCCAATAATTGAAGTGGATCTGATACAACATGGAAAGTGGATGAGGTTCTGAAGTTCAAATTTTCAGTCAAAATTAAGATGTGCGATATTTATATTTACAGCATGCCGCAGCTTTAAGTATAAAAATATGTTTCATTCATTCATTCATCATTAACAGACCTTTATGTATTTGTAGTTTTTTAGTGGGTTTTTTTTTATTCTTTTTTTTTTTGTATTTTGTCTCTACTTTTTATTTTTATTTGTAGGACTGAATATCAGTAATTTTGACCATTGTAGTAAACAGGTAGCAAGTAAGAGTGGGCCAACAGACCCAATTGTCACCTTTTTCCTTGAGAAAGAAAGTCCATATTAATATTATTATTATTGCTCAGGTCTGGCAAATCCGAGTTGGTTTGGGGTATCGTACGTCAACTTCGGTTATGGTAGGTTAAGAAAAGTTACGTCATCGTAGGTTATGGTAGATCACGTCAGCATCGGTTATGGTAGGTTAACGTCATGGATTCTTGGTTTTATTGATTACATGCATAACAAAAATGTATAATTGTGTAACTGGGAATCATTTAACAATGCCGTAGTGCAAATTACCCCGACAAGCTGTTTATAAAAGTAATTTAACTCATTTTCTGAGACTATAGGATAAACTTTATATACATGAATGAGAAATAGAAATTCAATGTAAAGGTAACCTCGGTTTAGAAATCAAAGTCAATTGGAAATATATCTTAAATAGAATTTCAGATGAACGCGTGTTTTTGTTTAACCCTGTCTTTCTTTTCATAATTACTTATTTTATTACAGGATCACCAACCTGAACGGTTTTTGTTAACTAAAAAAAAAAAAAAAAAAATCAGTTGCAAGTTGTAATTTTACAAACTTTTACCTTATTTTGTCAAGGGAAAAAATATTATATGTATTTTGTATTATATGTATTTTGTGGCAAAAAAAAAGCATACGTCAAATAAAACTATAGTAAATTCCCATACAAAACCATAATAAATTCTACAGTACATTCAAGTTTTACATCTCATTTTACTCTAGCATTATCCTTTCACAGAAGTTTTGAAAATTTTGGATACAGCTGCATACAGTGTCCGAAATTCAAAAATATATCATATGGTAGGAAGACTATCTCATTATTTACACCTCATTTCTGAATGATACCCCCGTGAATAGGCAGTGGAATTACAAACAATGCTTCTATCATCCATCACTACTTTATAAGAAGAATGTTTAAATCAGAAAGACTATGTCAGCTTATGGTTTTAAATTCTGACAGCGATCTTCTCACAGATATCATATAAAAAGGCATCCAAAGTAAAAACGCATTATTTCAGGTCTCTCAGAAAATAGAGTTATGTTTCGTAAATCCAGTAAAATATTCATGAATTTTTCCACCACTCTACAGTTTCATCTAAAATATCTTCTTGATGTGCTGCTATAACAACACTCATTATAATATACAACTTAACCTTTATAAGTTAGGGGATATACGAGATTAAAGTAATGTTTCCTTTTGCACTGCATTTATTACTTTCCTGGAGATGAATTAAATTACATTCTCTCATACTAATTTACTATGGAATTATATAAACGTGTTGGTGTATGAGAGAAATTTAAGATAATACATTTGCTTTGATTTGCAGAGAGTAATAATATATATATAATGACGTATCTTGGAGTTGAGCAATGTGACATTGACAACATTAAGTCAATATTGGATTGCTTTTCGGTTTGTAAAGTTCTATATTATGACGAGTAGAATAATAACATTTTTAAACCAAGACAAGAACGAATAAAGTATCATGAAAATGGTAAAGAAGAAAGATCCTTTCACGACACGAAAGAAACCGAATGGATATTCTCGGTGTTGATATAAAAACACCTTTATGAGAACAGTTTCGCACGAACAGAAGCTTATAGCATTAATTATGACGTCATCATTGATTTTGTATAATCAATAAAACATTATCAGAAAAAAAAACAGACAAACAATATTGAATCCAACAGAAACTGAGGATCAAATAAACAACTCAATGTTAAAGATCTAAAATTTCATCCATCATTCTTTCTTTTGGAGGTTTAATCTATACAAAAAGTACAAGCTAATAATATTTTAATGAATGATTATTATATTACAGAGGATTAATATTCTACTGTTTATAATTATAGTACACTGCACCTGCTTTATAATTATAGTACACTGCACTTCATGGAACTTACGGACTGAATTTACCTAATTGTTTTATTTGGTAGAATAATTACGTAAAAATGAGGGGCTATAGGGAGTCCATAACCTCACGGACGTATTGATACACAAAAACATTAAGAATATATCCATGCAAACAATCAAAACAAACTTTTAACTAATTAATTACGTAATTATTTCTTAATGCTTTCCATCAGTCTCGCTAAATTCTATCAATAAACGGACGAATAAATAAACATTGTGTACTGTACCTAAATGAAAACAATGTTAATGTGTCCCTATAGTTAGAAATAATAAGACATTGAATCATAATTATACTACTTCTTTATGTTCTACATCAATGCTGATGTCCTTGTGCTGGTTGCAAAGTAAACACATCACTGTATATATACTGTACGAAATGACAGTATAAGTTTCCATTAAGATATTACGACTACAGACACCATCTTTTGATAAGAACCATTGTATTTGAGTAATGAAGTGGTCATGAGATCATTTTCTATAGTAAACAAAAAGTACACGCGTTTTTTATGTTAACTTGGAGTTTCCGTGCTTTTGCATACTTGTTATAAAAATTAGGAAATTTTACATTATATAACAATATCTGGAGAAAGATTTTTTAGTTCTAGAGATTCGAAAAAAAGTTATAATCAGTAGTATTATTATACGAGTACGAATATGTTTTAAATTCCAAGTTTTTTCAGCATGAGTTTCATGAGCGCTGCTTGTACTGTTGATGAGCGCTGCTTGATCTGCTGCTATTAAAAGCATGGGATCGCCAGTTGAAATTCCATTTTTCAAAGGTTCCAGTCAGAATTACGACTTAAAATTATTTTGTAAGCCATTTGAAGGTGTAACTTCTTAAACTTATCACTTACAAAACTAACCTTTACAAGTGTTTTTTCTTGAGAATTACAGCGCTCTTTTCGTCTCTTACAAAATAGAAATTCCGTATAAATATATTTATGTCACCTAATTTAACACTTTTAAGTTTCAGCTTCCAAAAATCTGTGATAATTCCCGCCTTTTGTTGTTGTCGCTGGTACCTGTGAGCTGTGAGAGAACAGTGCTGCCAGCGCCATCTCGAATTAGTTTTTCACTATCGTTCCCATTAACTTTTAATCAAAATTATTCATGATCCACTTATGGTGAAAATAATAATACTCACTTTTCCATACTGTATCAACATCAACATTTTTTTTTTTTCACTCTGAAAAGAGCAGCATAAATAACATAATATTGTTTGTGTAAAAATGAACATATTAATCACGATCCTCTTGATCCATATCCACAAAACACGTCGTCCCTTTAAGTCAACAAATTTGGAAGCAGATTGACCTGATTCAGCAGATTTTCATACGAGTTTTCATATGTTAGCATGAGGATACATTACTAAAATAACCGAGTAAGACTATCGAAGTCAAAAGGATCAAATCAACAACGCCTTTTTCGTGAATCTCATCCATTGTCACTTATCTTCTTCAGATAAAATAGGAAAATCTTACAGAACATCTTCAACAATGGAGTCACATAAGCGGTCAACGTTTATGGTAATATAATAATTAAAATTATAGTGAAACTACCTGAAATAGTAGAGAAATTGATCATTCTGTTGGAGTTTTCATAAACGAAAGTTTATATAGATATTCAATAGATTTGTGATTATCACAAGCAAATTTATAAGTGAGGCAATAATTGCAACAACTTGTTAGAAAATAATTTTGTGTCATTCGCAATTTTCTACGATGATATGATAATTGTTAATACAATATTAAAATGCAAGTTAACTAGAAATTAGGGTTAAAATAGTTTGAAAAATAATTATTTCTTTCTGGACGAACAATAATATTTTTCTCTAGATCTTCCCTGCATTATGTTAGTTCCATCAGAATCATTTCCTTATTTATTTTATATTTCAGTGCAGTAGTATAGTAGTATACAGATACCTTACTTTGCCATTTTTCATATATTAAATGAGAAATTTCCAAAACGTTTTACAGTATTTTAATATTTATTGTTATTAACAAACTAAACAATAAGCAATTATTTACGATGGAAGAAGATTTTTAAAGACAATCACATTGGAATAAATATACTTGTATTAGAAGATTTGGCGTTTTATTTGATTATGTAATGCAGTAATTTTAACCGGAAGATATAGCATAGCTGGAAATTCCAGGCACCAACGATGAAATGTTAAAAATAAAAAATGTAAATTCATATCGACTTCGACTCCTACTATAGTGCTCTAAACCTTTGTGGAGAACTGGAGGTTAAATCTTCCAACTATAATTTATGCATGACTCCTTGCTTTCATATTATGAAGCCACAAATGGGGTTCAACGAGAAAAGCTAAGCCGTCAGGATCGCAAGTGTAGTTTGAGGGGAAAGCCGTTTTTAAATTGT
>JAQIWE010000345.1:0-23492 GCA_034698565.1 Campodea plusiochaeta | reverse complement strand
TTTATTCATAATATTCAGTGTTAATATTACAGATATTATTATTAAGTAATTTAAGAAATTAACCTACTATTATATCCTGGTCCATTCTATCTTCGGTATACAGAAATAACAATTGAAATCACAGATCGAAGTAATATTTATAGAAGAAATGTTCGTTGAGGTACGTTTAGAATTCTGTACTGACATTTTTTTTTTTTTTTTTTTTTTTTTCAATGTACGCTCGTAGTTTATAGATCGTTTGTAATAATGAGTAAAATCCTCCATGCAAATTATTTTTCGATATTCCCCTACAAGTTATGCTTTCCTCTGAGCAACAGTGACGCATAGGTTTCATAGATGCTTAGGATAAGTAATATTTCTGATTTGTACAAATTGATTAGTATTTTGTATAGCATGGGGTATATCATAAAATAAAATAAAGATATACATGACATAAGTAACATTCTTTATTAATTTTCAACGGTACCTTCAAGAGACGAAAACACTGATTTGATCCCTGATAGAAGCAAATTGAATTATTTGTCATCGATTCATTACAAGATAATACTATTTTCATATTAAAGATTCGTTAAAAACAGAATCAAAGGGAAAAAAGCATGAATTATTTTTGTTTTATTTTTTACTTCTGTTAATTTTTAGTTTTTCATATTTTTGAATGCTTCAGAGTAATATTATGAAGCAATCGTCCGTTAAGATAATAACACTGGTATTATGCCATTTCTATCTAAATCTTGAAACTATTTCTAACCTTGACAAACTTCTTCGTGTTGGACTGGTAATATCTGATCCATGATGAGACAATGGAGCTTCAACAGTTAGTTCAGCTGAACTTGTTGCAAATCCAGAACTGTTTTTAGCTACACAAGTAAATGTACCTGCATCTTCTGGAAATACTTCACGAATTATAAGAGTTGCAACGTTGTCTTCGTCATAGAAGATCTGGAAATTGTTTAGTAATATTGTCAAAACTGAAAAATGCACTGTCAAGAAGGTTGTTATGAATCACTTAAACTGACTGAGTAATAATAATTTATTCTTAATAAAAAACCGTTTGAAACATTTGGGTTGATTTTATCTTTGTAGATATGAAAATAATAATCCAACTTCAATTGGGAATTTAATATTTGTAACTAACTGATAATTCATATTCAAAAAGGCTCTGAACTCAGACAGTAATACAGATATTTTTCGTAAATGGGAGTAGCTGCTTTCTGATTCTATTTTAAACCCTTAATTTTGTATGATTTCTGTTTGCATATATTTACCTTTAACATTTCATAGTTTGTAAAACGTTTGATAATGAGCTTACATTAAACTTGAATATTTACGGAAAATATCTGTATTACTGTCTGACAACGTGAGTTCAGAGCCTTTTTGAATATGAATCAGCACACTCAGTTCATGGGCTTCCACGAATTATTACGTAATTAACTGAGCATTTCCAACTGAAAGTAATGTCTCTCAAACTTAGAATTTACTGAAAGTAATGACTCTCAAACTTAGAATTTTTATTAATATTCGCACTAAAAATAAATAAGTTATATAATTAATAATCTATTGATGTGAATTTTCAGTCAAATTTTTATTCAATGGTTGATGATAATGATGAATAAATGTTCATATCAACAAAAAATTGTAAAATTAGAAATATTTGGAATAAACTATACTAACGAGGAAGAGGTCTCGTGAAAAGTGAAAACAATATTTTAGTCAGTTCACCATGTTTTATCTTCAACAAAATTTGTATAGGAAAATAATTTACCTGGAAATCGTGTGATGGTTTAATAATAGCAGTTTGTCTGAACCAAGTAATAACTGGTCTTGGTACACCTTCAACACGACATTCGAACTGTACAGTACTGCCATCAGGTGTTACGACGCTTGTCAACTTCTCAACGAATCTTGGAGGAGTTGGCTTTTGACCCTTGGATGGCTCTGGAGAGAAAATATAATAATTTTAAATGAAGAAAATGTTTCATGCAGTACAATATTGAAAAAAAAGTGAAATTAAAAAAGGTATACAAAACATAAATAGCATTATTTCGTATCATGATAGTATAAAATAAAGTTATATATAAGATCCAAAACTCTATGACTCCAAAATGTAGATGATTATATACATCTCTTAAGCATTGACTACTGTACGTAAAAATGTTTCAATAGTAGTATATCTTATATACATTAAGTCGTTTAAAAGTTTTTACTACCACCTCTACTACGAGGGTCACTAGGCAAGTTTTGAGACAGGACGTCCTCTATAAAGATAGGTTAGACATGGGTACATCCTTTTTAGACCCAGTACTTCTAATAAACCAAACCGAATTTCAATATTTTTTTAGCTTCCTTACCAGGAAAATAAAAAACTATTTTCTGGAAATAAGGAGTTGGAAAATGGACATTATTGGGTGATGTTTCAGTATTATTTAAAAGTGGATTAAGTGAATTTAATTACTGATGCCAACTATTGTGGGTACTATACCAAGTCCTATAAACACTTTTTCATAGTTTTGGTCAATTTATATTATGTGGAACATCTGTGAGTGATGAAGAAAGGAGTGGGAGTCTTTTTATGAAATAAGAGAAGAAGACATCGTCAGTGTGCAAGACCAGATCATCTAAAATCCAAGATTTTTTTACAAACATGTTGAGAATACACCATACATTAATACACCAAATGTTTATTCAATTTCACATTAAAAAAATAGTGCCTACGAACACGATTGTGAGGAACCAGCATACTAAATGACAAAGCATTAAGGTACTTTTTCAGCCAAACTGTTGAATTTTGTCACAGTACAGTCAGGAATGTTCCAAAACTACAAAAATATTGTTTCATAAGATGTAACAATGTCCACAGTAGTTGCAATAAGTCATTCAAAGAATTTTACTTCACTCAATCCACTTTTAAATCATAAAAAAATGCTCAAAAGTGTTCATTTTCCATTTTCGTTTTCCTGGTGTAACTATGACAACAAGGAAGCAAAAGAAATTTCAAATTCGGTTTGGTTTATTAGAAGTACTGGTTAACCTATCTTTAAAGATGACGTCCTGTCTCAAAACTTAATAGTGACAATCGTATAGTAATACAGTGTAGTGCTTTTGAATACAGTGTAATGCTACTGTTGCACTGTAAAAGCTATACCATTAACTTTGTGATTTTGAGATTTACTTAAAATATCATTATTATTATTTTGCTCTTTTAACCGTTCAGATATTATAGTCTCTTATTTACACTTTACATTATATCAATATATTATCCTTATCACAAGTAACGCAACACAAACATTTGTTATGTAGATGTAACTTACTTTCGAAGATAGGAAGTTTATCAATTCTTTCTGTGAGTTTCTTTTCAACGTAATGAGTGTAACTAGCTTCAGCTGAGAGGAATTTAGCTGGTACCCATCCAGTTTCTTCTGTCAGATGTTTCTTTACAAACCACCAATCAGAATTGTTATATTCTGAAAGTGATAGAAGAATTTTAGATAATACTCAATTTTCATCAACGTCACAAGCGTTTGCCAGTGAATTACAATACTAGTTTACACTGCTTAAAGAATTTTATTATTTAAAGTACGCCTGCAACTATTATTATGAAATCAAAAACTTAGTAAAAAAAAATAATGACTATTGATATCAAACTTTCCGTCAACGGCAATATTAAATTGAGTTGTATATCTGTATTAACATCAAATGGATTGTTAGTTAATAATGCTGTATAATTTAATAGTAAGACAATATTCGAAAATTAATTTCTCATTCTAATGCAGAAAATAATTATCTTATGTACGAAATTAAAATTTTCACGCACAATGACAATTATACTATACGAATAAGCCGACATTATTATAATATATTATTAGCTTTAATGAAACGCTTGATTCCGAATAATTACGAGGCTGTGAATAACGCTTTATTGCCACATTAAAACACATAAACAGCACCCACCTAAAACGTAAACCCGTTCTCCTTCTACCAAATTCAAAGCCTGGTCTTCTTCAGCAAGATACGAACATACTGCAAACAAGGTATCTCCTTCTTGTATTTCTGATACGATTTCTTCTGGAACTGAATATAATTATTTATTAGTAACTCATATTATTTCATTGTTTAAATAATAATAATTGATATACTTACTTTCTTTTTCTTGGTAAACTATGGTCTCAAGTGTCACACCCAGAGAAACACTTTCCTCTGAAAATATAAAGAGCTAGTAAGTAACTTAAACAATAAAATGTATTAAAATATTAAATAGTTTAGGACTTTTTCATTTTTTTCTTTCTTTCTTTGTAATAGGAATATATTAAATAAATTAACCTTAATGACAAGAATGTAAAACTATAAATTGTTTTCAATTTCAGGGTATTGCAAGTGCTTGACAACGACTATAAATTAAACCAGGTGAAATAAAGTGTAGAATTTTACACAATATTTATTACTAGATACTGAAAAGTATAAAATTGATGAAGGAATACTTACTGAATATACTGAAGAGATGGACGAATATATGAAAATATTGTAATTGTTAACATCTGTCATGTTTTGTTTCAGTGAACGTAATTGTAAATTTTCTTCAATATGTTATGAATGAAATAGTAATGGTAAATATTCTTTAGTATGCTATGAATGAAATAGTAATGGTAAATTTTCTTCAGTATGTTATGAATGAAATAGTAATGGTAAATTTTCTTCAGTATGTTATGAATGAAATAGTAATGGTAAATATTCTTCAGTATGTTATGAATGAAATAGTAATGGTAAATATTCTTTAGTATATTATGAATGAAATAGTATTGGTAAATGATATTTAGTATATTATGAATGAAATAGTGGGTTTGAATGCAGAGTGGTTAAAAGTGGTTATGAATGGAATGAAGCTATGTTATGAAGTTTATGCTCAGAGAAAAGTAAAGTTTTTGGGAACGATTATTCTGAACATTTCCTGTTAATGCAGGAGAATACTGAAAACTAAGCTATATATTTTTTGTATTTGGTGGTCTTGTCTAATATCTAATGAACTGTGTAAATTGTGGATAGAATGCATGAAGAGAAATGGTAATGTTGTTATTTGTGAGATGCAAAACATATTTGGTGAAAGAATGATGCATCAGGTAGTTACATGCCTCTAGACAACACAAGGGTTAATAACCTTACCTTCTGGAAGTTTTGGAGCAGGCGAGGTGGGTTTCTGAGTAATTTTAATTTTCATTGTTTCCTCAACATCCTCACCAATAACAGGGACAATTTTTCGTTTTGGTTTCTTCAACTGGAATTCCTCCTCGACTTCTTCGATGGAGTATTTTCTTGGTTTGTCTTTGGTCAAACGGATCTCAACTTCTTCTGTTACATCTTCCATTTCTTCTGGAACTTCCACATCGACTTCCTGTGGGATTTGAATACCAAAAGAAACTTCGCTTTCTTCGTATGTGTACTCCTTCGACTCCCTTTTCTTTTTCAGTTTTACTTTGTAATCCCCTTCAATTTCTTCGTAAGTCTGTTCCTGTTGACGTATGGAGAAAGTTTCTTCTTCCAGATCTTGCTTTGGTTTCCTACGAGGAATGGTAATTTGTTCTGAAACATGTTCCTCGCCATACTCTTTCGGTTTAGGTTTGGGTCTTTCCTTTTTAAGAGTGACTTCAGCTTCCTCAATTTCTTCAATTTTAGGTTGAATTACAGATGATTTTCTTCTGATGGTGAATTCTTGACTGATTTCCTCTGTGGTATACTCCTTTGGTTTTGCCTCTCTCTTTATTGTCAGTTCTTCACTAACATCCTCAGGTGCTTCTGTTGGTTTAAGGGATACCTTCTTCTTAATCGTAACGTCCTCTGAAACATCTTCTGTTACTTGTTTCTTTGGTTTCTTTTTCTTCAGAGTTACAGCAGCTTCTTCAATTTCTTCAGCTGGTTTCTCAGGAGCTTCCCTTCTTATGGTTATTTCTTCACTGACTTCTTCCACTACCTCTGCTTTCGGTTTCTTTTGAGCAGGTTTTTTAATTGTCATTTCTTCTTCAACATCCTCGACAACCTGTGGCACTGATTTCTTTCTAATCGTTACAGCAGTTTCTTCGACTTCCTCAGTTACTTTTGGAACAGATTTCTTTCTAATGACAACTGCTGCTGTTTCTTCTTCCTCAGTTACCTTTGGAACAGATTTCTTTCTAATGACAACTGCAGCTACTTCTTCTTCCTCTGTTACTTTTGGAACAGATTTCTTTCTGATAATAACAGCCTCGGCAGTTTCTTCTTCCTTTTCCGCAGGTTTCTCTGGAGCCTTTAATACGATTTTTTCAGAAACTTCTTCTTCTTCAGTAACAACAGGTTTCTTAGGTTTCTTTTTCTTTATTATAGTTGTTTCCTCAACTTCCTCTACAGGCTTTTCAGGTACTTTCTTTATTGTTACTTCTTCAGTAATTTCCTCAACAGGTTTCTCATCTATGACTTTCTTAATAGTTATTTCTTCAGCAACCTCCTCTGTCTTTTTAGGCTTTTTCTTTTTCAAAGTTACTTGCTCCTCCACCTCTTCAGTCTGTTGAACCTCCTTCTTTATTGTTACTTTCTCTTCGACATCTTCCGTAACTTTTTTCCGTTGTACCGGTATAATAACTGCTTCTGTAACTTCCTCTTTTGGTTCTTCTAGTGTTGTTGCTGGAGTTACCTTTGCCTTCGTTAGGGTTACTATCTCACTAATAGTTTCCGCCACTTCAGGTGTCGATTTAGGTAAAGTTATGGCAGAAGAAGTTTCTTCCGGTGTTGTTTCCTCTTCAGGTTTCGCTTTATGAATCTTAATTACCTCTATTTCTTCAGTGATTTCTTCTATTACTGGTTTGTCTTGTTTTGCCGTTTTCAATTTAACTTCAACAACAGCCTCTTCAGCTTTTGATGGTTCTGGTTTCTTGACAGTGAATGCTTCACTAATTTCCTCAGGTAACGATTCTTCTTCTGGTTTTTCTTTTGAAATTTTCAGTGTTTTCTTAGGCTTTGTCTTTTTCATTATCACTTCTTCAATAACTTCTTCAACTTCCTCTGTTTTTGGTTTTTGTATAGTGATCTCTGCAGCAACTTCTTCAGGTACCTTTTCTTCCACTTTCTTTGGTCTCGAAATTTTAATGGTCTCCTCTTCAACAGAGATTTCTTCGACAACTGGTTTCTGAGCTTTAGCTTTCTTTAATGTTATTTCCTCACTTACTTCTTCAGCTTGTTCAATGACTGGTTTCTCTTCCTTTAATGATAATGTTATTTCCTCCTGTACATCCTCTTTAGCTAATTTTTCTTTTCCTAATTTCTTTGGTTTTTTCGCTTTTGCTGTCTTCAGTGGAGTTTCTTCTAACTCTTTGGCTACATCTGGTTGTGGTTCATCCAAAGGAAGTTCTTCTATGAGCTCTTCTCCAAGGCTGTCTTCTCTTTGTTTTGCTTTATGTATTTTAATTCTCTCATACTCCTCTGTGATATGGCCGAATTCTCCCATTTGAGATGTTTCCAATTTCTTCAAGACAACTTCTTGCTCCTCTAGCGATAGTTTTCCCTTCTCAGCTTTAACTTTAATTACTTCTTTAAGATCAACTTTCTCTAATTCCATTACTTGCGCTTTATGTTTTATTGTTGTTGCTTTTTTCAGGACAATCTTTTCTATCTTTGGTTGTTCAATGACTTGCCTAACAGCCATTGATTTTTTGAATTTTGGTTTTTCAATCTTCACAGGCTTAATTTCTTCCACCTTCTGTATCGTTGGCTTAGAAACAGTGATTTCAATGCTTTCATCAGGTTCTGTTATGATGGCAGCTTTGTCACTAGAAAGCTCTTCTTGTGGATAATCTTCTGCATGTTTTTCAGGAGTTATCTCCTCTATAACAATGTGTTCTTGCTCAGGAACAAGTTTCTTTGCCTTTTTCTTTTTTGGTTTTTCCTCTTTGATATCTATATGTGTAGTTGAAGTTTCAACCTCCTCAATAACAAGTGGCTCTTGGATATCCAAAACGTCTTTCCCTTTACTTTCAATTGGTTGGTCCTTCTTTAAATCGCCATGTGTGACATCTTCAATAATTTCGGTGACTTCGGTAGCTATTTGCTCTACTTCAGGAACCTGCTTTTTAACCTTCTTCTTTTTGGGTTTCTCGACTTTCACTTCAACTTCTTCTGTTACTGCAGTTTCAGTAATTACATCTTCATTTATTTCTTCAATCACAGTCTCCTCTGGCTTCTCAACAGGTTTTATTTCAATTTCTTCAGTGGGAACCTCTTCTGGTATTTCTTTCTTTGTTTTTCTCTTTTTGGGCTTCTCCACTTCAACTTCTGGTTTTTCAGTTACAATTTCCTCAGGAATTTCAGGTTCTGGTATTTCTTCAACTACTGGTTTTTCCTGCTTCCGAAGCGTTGTAATTGTTGTTTCTTCAGCCACAATCTCCTCAACAGTACCCTTTGCAGCCTTTTTCTTTTTTGGTTTATCAACTTTAACTTCTGTCTCTTCAGCATGGACTTCGGCGATTTTTTCTGGTTCTTTGTTTTCTTCAGCAAATGCCTCTGTTGGTTTGGCAACAGGTAATGGTTCTACTTCTTCTGTTGGAATATCTTCAGTCTCAACAGCTGGCTTTTTAGTTTTCTTCTTTGGTTTCTCTACTTTCACCTCTGTTGTTGTTACACGTGCCTCCTCAACAGTAATTGGTGTGATTTGCGTTTCTAATTTTTCGGAAACTAATTCCTTCTTCTGGACAAGTTCTGGTGTAACAGCCGACATGGTTTCAACAACTTCAGTTGCTTCATGTACTGAGAGTTTAGTAGTTGCTTGTGCTGTGTTGACTTCAGGCATTTGTTCAACAACTTCCAGTAGAGTCTCTTCAACTTCGGGAACCTCTTTTTTCGTCTTTTTCTTCTTTGGTTTATCAACTTTTACTTCTGTTTTCTTAATTTCAGCTTCCTCTGTGATTAACGGTTCTTCTGTTTCAGTAACTTCGGTAACTACTGGTTCTTTTTGTTGTACAACTTCAGGGGTCACAATGGGAACTGTTTCTATAACTTCAGTGGCCTCTTGTACGGACAGCTTAGCAGTAGCTTTGGCTGATTTAGGCTTCAGTGGTTTCAACAGTTCTTCTGAGATACTCTCCTTGACCTCTTCGATGACAAGGGATTCTGTAATAGGTTTTGAAGTTTCAGCAATTATTTCTTGAGGTTTTGTTATCTGTGTTATGGTTTCTGGTGTGATTGCTGTTTGTACTTCTGTTATTTCAACTGACTGTCCTTCTGTAATACTCAATCTTGCTTTTGTAAGTGATGGTTTTTTCTTTGGTTGAAATTCTCCTTCCATTGTTTCCGGCTCTACTTTTGAAACAGTTGCAGTTTTCCTCTCTTGAATGACATGTTCGGTTTGAACGGTTGCTGTCGGTATAGTATCTGGTGATCTTGATTTTGCTCGCATTTCTTCGGTAACTTCTTCAATGCTGAGTGGCTCGAACTGGGGTAGACTTGTTCTCGCTTTTGCCAAAGAAGGTTTTCTTTCTGGAATGTACTCATCTTCTTTTGTGTCAGTTTCTATTTCAGTTATTGTAACGGATTGTTGAAGTGGAACTGAAACTGAAACTTTTCTTTTCGTTGCAACTTCTTCTTTGCTAAACTGCTCTATAGTTTCTTCAGTAAGAACTTCAGTGATTGAAACTCCTTCTTGCTCTGGCATACTTGGTTTCAGCTGTACTCCTGGGAGTTTCATTCCTGGAACATACTCTCCTTCCTTTTGGTGTGTTTCTACCTCGGTTACTGTTATAGTTTTCTGAATAATTACTCCGGAAGTAGCAGATTCAGTTATTGGTTTTAATTTACCAGAAAACTCTTCTGCCTGCTCTGATGTCTGTACTTGACCAACGCTTATTGTGTCACGTTCAGATATTGTTCCCTTTGCCATTACACTTAAATCTGTTTTACCTGGTACATATTCACTTTCTTTTTGTGGAGTATTTACTTCTGATGTAATGGCAGTTGGATGTGCAGATATCTCAGGTTCAGCTTTCTCTTTTGCTGGTTCCGACCAGTCAGGAACTTTTCCAGTTCCTTCCTCTGTTGTAATCTGACCAATTGTTACAGAAATCTGTTCCGAAACTATTTGTTGTGCCTGATAACCTTTGAGCTTCATACCTGGAGTGTATTCACCCTCGGCATCGCCAGGGTATACTTCACTAATTGTTATTGAACCTTGCTCAGGTATTATTAAACCTGCTTCTGTTGTTTTTGGTAACTGAGTAGCAGAGTATTGACCTTCTTTTTGTTCTGTAATGACTTCGCTTATCTGTATGGTTTCTTGTTCTGGTATTGTTATGTTAGCAGTGTAACCTTTAATTTTATCCCCTGGTTTATATGTATCTTCCTTTTGTTCAGTGACAACTTGACTTATTGTAATGGATTCTTGTTCTGGTATATTAAGTGCAGCTTGTGATGTCTTTCGTTTTTGTTCTGGATGGTATTCTTCTTCTTTGACTTGTGTAACAATTTCTGTGACTGTGAGAGTTTTTTGTTCTGGTATTTTGAGATCAGCAAGTGATTTTCTCGGTTTGTCGCTTACTTTGTACTCTCCTTCTTTCTGTTGTGTGAAAACTTCGCTGATTTGTATTGTTTCTTGTTGAGGTATTGTGATGTCAGCTGTGTACCCCTTAATTTTGTCCCCAGGTTTGTATTCACTTTCTTTCTGTTCTGTAATGACTTCAGATATGCTGATGGTTTCTGTTTCTGGTATTGTGACAGCAGCGTGTGATGATTTTGGTTTGTCCCCTGGAGTGTACAACCCTTCCTTCTGTTGTGTAATGGTTTCACTTACAGTAATGGTTTGTTGTTCTGGTATTGTCATGTCGGCGTGTTGACCCTTCATCTTGTCACCTGGCTTGTAATCGTCACCTGAGTAAGTGAATATGAGAATGTATTGTTTGGCGAGTGTAAACAAAAATGAAAGGGGGATAAAATAAATAATATGAAAATGTAATGATAAATGCTTTATGGAATGTTATGTTTTGCTACTCAGGTTGGAAACAATTAAGTGGATAACGTGAATGTTGATTTGACATTACTGTTTAACTGTACCAAAAATGTTTATGAAACAAAAATAAAAATTCAAAATACCATAAAATTAATAGCAATATACATTAACACATCGAACTACTTGTCACACAGTTTTTGAATACAACACAAAAACACAACAATTAACATGTAAATATATTTAGTTTCGAAACTACTTAAGTATGATTTTCAAGTCTACTTGTACTTGTTATATATAACTACAAAATGTGTCTTTGGTTTGTAAATAGTTTAGAATAAGATACTTTGATATGCTATTAGGTTTCTTGATTATTGTGAATAAGTGTAATGGAAATAAACCCACCTTTTTGTTCTGTAATAACTTCAGTAACAGTGAGAGTTTCTTGCTCTGGAATAGTGAATCCTGCTTTTACAGTCAGTGGTTTGGTGCCTGGTGTGAATTCAGTTTCATTTTGTTGTGATAGAACCTCTACAACTGTGATGGTTTCTTGTTCTGAAATGTTAACTCCAGCTTGTCTGGTTTTAGGTTTGTCGCCAATACTGTAACTGCTTTCTTTATCATCAGATACAACCTCACTTACAGTAACTGCTTGTTGTTCTGGAATAATGACGTCAACGTGTGATGTACGACGTTTGTCCCCAGGTTTATACTCGCCTTCTTTCTGTTCTGTTTGTATCTCATAAATGGAAATTGTCTCTTGTTCTGGTATGGTGATGTCTGCTGTGTAACCTTTGGGTTTTGTTCCTGGTATGTATTCATCTTCTTTTTGTTCTGTGATTACTTCAGTAACTGTGATATTTTCTTGTTCAGGAATACTCACACCTGCAGTGTAGCCTTTGGGTTTATCACCAGGAACATACTCACCCTCTTTTTGCTGCGTTACAACTTGACTGACAGAAATCGTTTGCTGCTCTGGAATTGTGACATCAGCATGGTAACCTTTAATCTTGTCTCCAGGTTTGTATTCTCCTTCTTTTACTTCTGAGATGGTCTCGCTGACACTAACTGGTTGCTGTTCTGGTATTGTGAACTTAGCAGTGATGCCTTTAGGAACATCACCTGGTCGATATTCTCCTTCTTTCTGCTGAGTGAAGACTTCAGTAACTGATGCGGCTTCAACATTTGGAATGGCAACCTCGGCGTGGAATTCCACAGGACGGTCTCCAGGTTTGTAGAAAGCTTCCTTCTGCCCTGTTTGGATTTCTCTCACAGAAAACGTCTCTTGCTCTGGAATGGAAACATTAGCTTGGAATTGAGGAGTCTTTTCACCAGCAATATATTCTCCTTCTTTCTGTTGTGTAATGACTTCGCTGATTGTGAGTGTTGTGTTTTCTGGAATGATACACTGAGCTTCTGTTGTGTGGGGTTTCTCTGGTGTTGTGCATCTTCCTTCTTGATGATGTGCAATGATTTCTGTTACATTAAGTGTTGGTAATTCTGTAATACCAATATCTACAGTGTATGCTTTTGGTTTATCACTTGGTGTGTATTGCCCTTCTTTTTGTTCTGTGACAACTTGACTTACTGTTATGGTTTCTTGGGAAGGAATAGTAAATGCAGCTTGATAACCAATCGGAGTCACTCCGGGGATATATTTATCTTCTTTTTGTTCACTTTCAACTTCAGTAATTACAACACCTTCAGTTTCAGGAATTGTCATTTTTGCTTTGTAGGAGTCAGGTTTGCTATCTGCTTTGTATATTCCTTCCTTCATCTCTGAGACTGTTTGTGTTACAATAAGAGTTTGCTGCTCAGGAATGGTCATATCAGCTTCAAATGTCTTTGGTAACTCATCAGGGCTTAGCCTTCCCTCTTTCTGTTGTGTATCTGTTTGTGTAACGATGAAAGTTTCTTGTTCTGGTATTGTGTACCCTGCTTGATAGTGCCGTGGCTTGTCATCTATGTTGTAATCTGTTGTTTTTTGGTGCATGATTGTTTCGCTAATTGTGAGTGTTTGGTGTTCAGGTATTGTGATATCTGCTTGGAATTCTTTTGGTTTTTCTGCTGGTTGATATTCGCTTTCTTTCTGTTGAACCACTGGCTCACAGACACTAATGGTTTCCTGTTCAGGAAGCGAAACATCAGCTTTGAATCCCTCCATCTTATCGCCTGGTGTATACTTGCGCTCCTTTTCACCTGCATGGACTTCTCTAACTGAAACTGTTTCTATTTCTGGTATGTTCACACCTGCCTTGTATTCTTTTGGTTTTTCAGCTGGAGCAAATTCACCTTCCTTCTGTTGTGTTGTCGTTTCAGTTACAGTAATGGTCTGTTGCTCAGGTATTGTAATTCCAGCTTTAATTCCTGCAGGTAGTTCCTCTGGCTGACACTCTCCTTCTTTTTGGCCAAGGTAAACTTCTCGAATGGATATTGTTTCTTGTTCAGGAATGGAATATTCTGCTGTGTGTTCCATTGGTTTTTCTTCCTGTTTGTAAAGGCCTTCTTTGTGCTGAAGCAGTGTTTCACTAACAATGGCAGTCCGTTGTCCTGGAATGCTTATTTCAGCTTTATAAGAAGCTGGCGTTTCCTCTGGTACATATTCACTTTCCTTATGACCAATATTAATTTCCCTAATTGATAAAGTTTCTTGCTCTGGTATTGTCATATCAGCTTTATATTTTCTTGGCTCTTCAGGTGCTGTATATTTACCTTCTTTCATTCCAGTAACTGTCTCACTAATTATTGCTGTCTCAGTTTCAGGAATAGTTACTCCTGCAGTATATTCTTTTGGTTTTTCTTCAAGTTTCAATTCTCCTTCCCTCAATCCTGATACAACTTCACGAATTGAAACAGTTTCTTGTTCAGGTATTGAAAATCCAGCTGTTAGCCCTTCGGGAAGTTCGCCGGGTACATATTCTCCTTCCTTTAATGCTGCTTGTACTTCTCGTATAGATACTGTTTCTTGTTCAGGAATGGAGCTTTCAGCTCTCTGTTCTTTTGGTTTATCTGCAGGAGTAAAATCGCCTTCTTTTTGATGAGCCAGGACTTGACTTGTTAAAGCGATTGGTTGCTCAGGTATGGAAATTCCTGCTTTTTTCGTCTCTGGTCGATCTTCAGGGATGTATTCCCCTTCTTTTAGACCTGCATGCACCTCACTAACTGCAACGGTTTCTTGTTCAGGAATACTACACTCAGCCTTCACTCCTTCTGGTAGCTGTCCAGGAACATATTCCCCTTCCTTTAATCCGAAATGAGTTTCGCTAACGTTTATAGTTTCTTGTTCAGGTATTGAAAATCCTGCCTTTTGCTCTTTTGGTATATCATATGGTTTTATTTCACCTTCTTTTTGCTGTATCATAGTTTCGCTGACTAAGGCAGTTTTCTGTTCATTGGGCATTGAAACGCCAGCTTTTCTAATTTCAGGTAAATCTTGTGGCTTAAATTCTCCTTCTTTTTGGTCAACTTGTACTTCACTTATAGCGACTGTTTCTTGTTCAGGAATGGATACCCCAGCCTTAAATCCCTTAGGTTTGTCACCAGCTTTAAAGTGTTCTTCTTTGATATCTGTGATAATTTCACTGATTGAGAATGTCTGTTGTTCATTAAGTGTGATGTTAACATTAAAGCCGAGTGGCTGTTTTTCTGGTGTAAATATGTCTTCTTTGTGGTCAGTGAATACTTCACTAATTGAATATGGGTGTTGTTCTGGAATAATGAAATCTGCAGTATAACCATGAGGTTTGTCTTTTGGATTGTATGTGCCCTCTTTGTCATCTGTGAGTACTTCAACGATTGTGAATGTTTCATGTTCTGGAATAGTGTAATCAAGTGTGACACTCTTAGGTTTCTCATCTGGTTTGAGTTCTCCTGATTTCATTTCACTTACAACTTGACCAATAGTTACAGACTGCTTTTCTGATATAGTCATTCCAGCTACTACTCCTTGCGGAATATCTGGAGTTATAAGTTCTTCTTCTTTCTGATTGCTAACAACTTGTGTAACAGTGACGGGCTCGGTGTGCTCAATTGTTGGTTCAGCAGTCATTTGACTTGGTTTCCATCCTTTAGTAAATTCTCCTTCCTTTTGTTCATCATGAACCTCTGAAATACTGATTGATTGTCTTTCAAGAACAGTGGCAGTTGCAGTACTTTCTTTTGGTTTTTCATCAATTTTCAAGTAACCTTCCTTGAGCTCAGTAATGGCTTCACTAACAACAATAGATTCCTGAGATGTTATATTCTGCTTCGCTACTTCCCCGACAAATAAAGGCTTCTCCGTAAATTCTCTTGGTATTCCTTGAGTTGTTATTTCCTCCACATTGACTCCTTCAACTTCTCCAATGGTTAGACCGGCAGTTGATGTTCTTGGTTTACTGGAAACTGGTAAATCTGGAGCAACTTGTTCTGTAGTTATATCTGCAATGGACAAGGATTCTTGCGGTTTTAAACTGAATGTGGACGTTACTTCAGATGATTTAACTATGTCAAACGGTGTGGCTTCTTGTTGACTTGTTATTTCTTGCACGTTAACAGACTGTTTTGTTGTTTCAGAGGGTTTCCCTTGTGCTTGGATTGGTTTCTCAAGCAGCAATTCTTCAACTGACTCAAGTGTAACGACATCCTCAGATGGTTTCCCAATATCTTGTTTCCGTTTTTTAATAATGGTTTTTCTACTTTCAGTTATTTCTTCCAATTCCTCTTCTTCTTCCTCGTCGGACTTCTTTTCTTTTTTACCTACAATAGATTTTCTGGCTTTACCCTCTATAATAGTCTCCTCTTCTTCGACGTCTATAATTTCTCCGCGTTTTCCCTTCTTTCTGGTAATCGTTGTTTTCTTCACTTCTTTCGGTTTTTCAACAACTTCGAACTTTGGCTTCTCTTCAACAACAACGGTTGTTTCAGGAATTTGTTGTATTGGAAGATCCTCAGTAACTTCCTCAAAAGTTACTCTTTCTTCTGGTTGCTCAGGTTGTAAAGTAATCTTTCTTCGACTTTCCGCAGTCTTACGAATTTTCTCTTCTTCCTCCTCCTCTTCTTCCATTTGTTTCTTCTTAATTTCCTCTACTAATCCTTTTTTATTCACAATAACTTCCGTTTCTTCAACAGTAATGATAATTTCTCCATTCTCACCCTTTTCATTTCTGATTACTTTCTTTTTCGTTACTTTGGGTTTCTTTTCTGAAATAATTGTTTCCTCTGGTTTTTGTTCGGTTACAATTACTTCAGATTTTACGTCAGTGATAGTTGCATGTTCATACCCTATTTTAGCAGGAGTAAATTGTCCTGTTGTTTCTTCAATTACAGTTTCTTCATCTGGCTTCTTGTCTTTAAGAACAAGTTTTTTAGTTACATCAACAACCTGTTCATCTGCAATAACTTCGTCTACTATTTCTTCCTTTTTCTTAATAGCTTTCTTCTTAGCAACTTTTGGTTTCTTTTCGACAATAGTTACATCCTCTGTAACTGACGTTTTTCGTACTGTTGCTTCCTCTGGCTTTATCTCCTCATCAGGGAGTTCTTCAATTACTAATCCGTCAACAGGTTTTTCCTCTGTTACAATTGTTTCTTCCTCAGTAATAAGTGGTTGATCTTCGACATGAATAAACCCTTCTGAAACTTGCTTCACCGTCTGCTCTATTGTTAGCTCCCCTTTCTTTCTGATCTTTTTCTCTATCTTCAATTCATTCGTTTTGACGATCTTCTTCTCCTCTTCTTTTGGTTTCTTCTTCGCAACGAGCTTCACGTTCAAGTCTCTTCTTTCTTCAACCTCCTCCTCTGATTCTTCTTTCTCTTTGATTTCATCGTCTTTAATTTTACTACCTTTCCTCGAAATAGTTATTTCTGTTGTTTGTACTTTGTTGATGACTTGTGTGATAGCTGATGTGGGTTGTATTTCTTGGACCTGTAGTGGTGTGATTGTTTCTAACTCTGTAATTTCTGGTCTCTGTGGTTTCTTCTCATCTGTAAGTACAATTATAGGTTTTTTGTGTTGTTATTGTGAAAGTTGTCAGGTCATGTTCATGTCTAATGTGTTTAGAAGAATAATTGTCTGTAATAGTTTGAGTGTGTTAATGTCGCAAATAATATTGTGGTCTTGAAATTAAGTTTTTTGTGTAAATGTAAGGTCATGTTTTTGTCATTTGAATATACTGTAATTATATTATTATGTTTAAATGGTCAGTATATTACAGTCCAGTCAGTCAGTTGTGTTACTGAGTTATTGTGCATTCATTCGTTATTTGAATGTGATTACTTGATGGATTTGTATAGCTTTCTTTTGACATTATAAACATCCAAGAACTACTTGAATTCCCTAATAAAATTAAACGCATTTTCCATTTTAGAATATCAAATTACTTCATTAGTGGAGACAGCAATAATAAATATACTGATCGAAATAATAAAGAAGCTTCAATGTATTAGTAAACCTGAAAGGAGTTAAAAATCTAACAGAATAAAACCTTGTAATTTACGGAAAGCTATTTCTTTCTGTCAAATAAGGGATTAACTGTTATGCAATGTTTAGTCAAACTTTAAAAAAAATTAGAAAGTTAACTCCTTTCCTGTTCAGTAAATACAGAATAATCAGCGTAACGCCCGCGCTTTCTAAAGTCCGAAATACTTAGAAAATATTAACAAAAATGAGATAATTAGATGTGAATATTAAATTTCATTAATAGTTAGAGATATTTGAGAAAGTTACCTAGTATGCTCAAATGGTAATTATTTTCTTCCTCTAATAATGCAGTTTAAAAATTAGCATTTTAATGACTTTTAATATATTTATTTTATAAAGTTAGATTGATTACAATATTCTTGGTACAGAAGACTAATCAAATGCAAAAATTCCAAAAAGTTTCTGAAAATTCCATCCTTTTTCAAAGTTGTAAAAATTCCATTTATAGGGTGTCCCAATGGGTGTTATGATTTTTTTTAACAAAACTGGTAATTTTTAGAAATTTTCTTGGTTTTTAATTCAATGTAAACTAGAGACCTGGAAAATATTCATGGAATCAAATATAAGCCCGAGTATCATCTGTGGTTTCACCACCATGCGGTCTCTATTTTGATCAAATTTTTAGAGGTTTAATATGTTTTGACATAATTTAAGGGGTATAATTAGACAAATATCACTAATTTATCTCATCGATTGTCTTCATTGTGTTCAGATGAACCGAACTTTTCAAAGTTAAAAATTATAAAAGAATTACTGATGTTATAATGCGCAATAAAACGAAAAATTGATTTCGTCCAGTAGCAAAATTACACGAGAGTAGTTACTTCCAGAACACAAGCAAAAGCTCTATTTTAGAGATTTGCGTGACTTTTACTGGTTCTATTGTTTTGTAACTGTGCATAATAAATAGGTCCCCCAGGTCTCTATATAACAAAAATCAAATATTATAATGTTCTGACGAAGAGATAAAAAATGGCACCCAATTCATATCGTAAACCTCATGTTGGAGCACCCTTTATAATGAGATGAAACCTTTACTTCCAAGTGTTTGAAGAAAACTTAAAATAGGAAAAATTACTGCTAAAAATACAAAAAAGTGTATTTATTTTTTCTTGAATATTTGTGGGATATTTTAAAATTAAAAGAATTTCTTAGAGTTAGTAATAAATTATCACGTCTGTGACTTCACAAAAGAAAATTGCCTCAGTGTTGCTAGCCATAAATAAACTGTTGATATGCATGGAATATGTATATCGTCATTTTAATCAAATTTATCAACTAAGTCAGTTTCTTTTTCTGGCTATAAATGAAATCGAATATTCATCTTACCTCATTTCGACTATTTACTTTTATTAATTATCTGAGTATTTCAATATGATAAATTTTGGATGAACCGGAAAAACTACTTTATAGGATGAATTAAAAAAAAACGTCGTAAAGTTCTGTAAATGTTGAATTTATTTACCGACTGCAGTTTCGTCTTTCAAAAAGCCATTTTCAAGGCAATTGCAGAAATTCTGTAAAAATTACCAAAATTATACTTGTTTACAACAAGAAGATTACACCAAGAAGTAAGTTGCCTTCATTATTTGTACCAAATTTTACCGATTGCCTTGAAAATGGCTTTTTAAAAGCCGAAACTGCAATAGGTAAATAAATCCAGCATTTATAGATAATCTTTAAAGCGGGTGTTTAATTCATCCTGGGTATTTCAACTTTATACAAATTTGAAAGTGTGCACGATATTCTGATTCGTCTGTGTAAAAAAATATTGTGAGAAAATAGAAGTTGTCATTAAGAAATGAGAAATACATTATCCATTTTTATAGAAATTATACAATATTATGGATTTTCAAAAAACATAACGAATATCTCCAAAATCTAAAATATTATTCAGAATAATTTTTTAAAATAGAGAAATTCTATTCAAAATATTCTTAAAACACTGTCTGTTACATCCAATATTTAAATATATTATATGGACCTATCTCCAAAACTAACAGATTTTGTTAATTTAGAAACATTTTGTTAAATGTGAAATAAAAAAAGGATGACAATAATTATAGAATATTTGAAAATATATCATAAATGTTCAATAAAAAATAAAGGGAAAAAATCATGCTTTTTTCCTTCATTTTTAAAACGCAGTGAAATATCAAAATATCTGCTATTTTCGTTTAGATATAATGAGCACATTATACAATTCCATGTATTATTGATCGTTTTTAGAAGTTACTTCAAGATGGAATTATCTTCAATAAATTCACTATTTTCTTTCATAATCTCAACGGACAGTGTTTTAAGACCATTTTAAATAAATTAGTCATTCCTTAACTTAACACTTAAACTTTGTGGGAAATTGTAATATTATTGAATTAAAACTTTTTTTTATTAAATAACATCAACTTTGCCTTCATCAAGTAATCACGAATTAGTCGATGAGAATTGTGTGCGATTTGTGTTAGTTGAAATATATGTAAAATATTACCTAAAACTGTGGGACTTAACAAAGGTTGCTTAGGAATCAAATCTTCTTTCAACTCTGGTTTGACTTCCTCACCAGATATCTGCTCCAATTCAACTATTGTGGGTGTGATTGTATGAGATTTTTGTTCACCTACCAAATGTAACTCATCACTAACGTTACTACATGTTGTTTCGAGTACCTCTACCGCCCTAAATGTACCAACACTAGTTTGAGCCTGACTTTGTATCATTGTAATATCAAAACGATCTCCAGAAATTTCTGAAGTATGTGTTTCCTGGACAGTAATTGCCAAAGATTCGTGAATTGTTTCGACACCTTGACTTGTTTCGAATTCTGGTTTTGTTGTAAATGATCGCTCTTTATCAGCTGCGTCTGTAATTTCTGTAATTGGAGCGTTAGCTGTTTCAAAAAGAGGATGAGCTTGGGCTGGTGTTAACGTAATCGAATCTCGGCGTTGCTCTTCACTTTCCTGAGGAACTATTTGGGACGTTTGGGCAATAACTCTTGATACAATTTCGGTTTGTGCTTGTTTAAGAGGAAGGTATGTTCCTTCAAATGTTCCTGATTGATCAACGACGTTAGGTGTATCAGTAATTGGAGCTTCTTGGAGATCTATTGCACATTGTGCTTGAAGTTTCTTTGCTTCGTGAACTTCAAGATCAGTATCTGTGTCAACAATTCTAGTTTCTGTAACAGAAACTTCCTCATTTAATGGAATACTAGAATCTGCAGTCGCAGGTTGTGGACCATTTTTATACGTAAACGATCTTCCAGCTTCCACGGGTTGAGTTTCTTCTACAACCGGAACAGTTTTCAACTCATGTGTTATTTCTGCTGTCACTTCTTTCTGTGATGCTCGAACTTCCATATCTGTAGCAAGAGATTCTGTTACAGTTTCTTCCATAGTTGCAACCTTTCTGCCAGATATCTCAACTGTTGCTGTTTTCCCTCGTTTCTCAACATCAGGAAGTTCTTGCTCCTGTATTTGCTCTTGTATTTCAGTTACTTCTACATTTCTTTGTAGTTCCATTGAAATATCTACATACTGCTCATCTACTGGCAATTTCTTAAACGGAATTTCTTTAGTTTCGGGAACCACTGACGTTACGTTGATGCTCTGAACAACATTAACTTCCTCTTCCGCAGTTTTAGTCTCAGGAACAAATTTTCCTGTGAAGTCCTTGCTGGTATCAACAACAAGAGGATTTGCCTCAATTAATTCTTCTTGTAATACAATGTGTTCAGTATTTGTTTGCTTCTTATCGGCATGTGTAGTATCTAAAGGTATAACAGAATCATCCGATTGTACCTCAGAACATACTGGTGCTTTACGACCAAAAATATCAAATGTGGCTTGTTTAGTTTCAGCAGTTCTTTTTGTAACTTGGTGTCCTTCTTTATCTTCCACATTAACTTCAGTAACAATTATTGAAGATTGTTGCTGAACATCAATGTTAGCAGTGACTCCCTCTGGTTTTTTCTTAGTTCGGAGATCTCCTTCATGTTCATTGACAGATTCTTCAGAAGTAATAATTGCTTGAAGGTTCTGATATCCCAGGGTTGCTTTTGAAGAAGGTTCTTTAGAATCTTTGAATTCATCTAATGGAAACTGAGCTGTGATTTCGGTTTGCTCGACTACATTTTGTGGAAGAACTTCAGGAGTGGCATGTTTCTTATCTTTAATTTCCTTTGAAATACTTGGAGTTTCTTTTTCACCTGTATTAATTTCAGTAACGTTCAACCCGGTATCCACTGCAATGTCAACAACCGCTTTAGATGTAGAAGGCTTAAATTTCCCCTCAAAATCTGTCGTAATTTCTGAAACCAAACCTTGAGTATGTGTAACCGACTCATATAATTCATCTTTCGTTGATGCAGTTAACCTTTGTGGAATTTTTGCCTCGAGATTAGCAATGCTGAGATCGCCTGTCTCCATTGATTCAATTGGTGCTTTCAAACCAGAAAATTGAGGTCTGGCTAACTTTTCAGTAGCTTTGGGTTTTGGAGTGAGAATACTTTCCTTTTCTTCAGTGGTAGTGAAAGATGTCTGTATTGTCTCAATTGCATCAAGTGATGGCTCAACCCTTTTCTCCGCAGGTTTAATTGAATCTGCTAATGGCGACTCTGATTCAGCAACTGTGGGCTCAATTGATTGCATTTCTTCAAATACATAGAGATATGGAACTGCCCATTTTGAAACGGAAGAAAATGAATCTAGTTTTCCTACATTTGTACCTAATATTATTTCACTGATATCTACAACCTCTCTAGGAATAACATTTGGTTGCGCTTTTTGTAGTCCAACCTCTGAGCGGGTAAAATCTTGCTCTGTTTCCTGAACTGTTGATTCTGTTATTAAAACGCTTTCTTCCAAATCAAAATCAGTTTGCACGTTTTGATTTTCTGGTTTCACAAAATGAGGATGTTCTTCTGTGTCTTCTCCGGTAACAACTTCACTTTGAACTGGCACATGATATGGTTGATATAATGGGTTAGCCAAACTTGCATCAGGTTTATCAACGTCCAAGTCAGCGGTGTTATCGTGAACGGAAATATCAGTTTGTTTTGTTGCTTCTTGTTCTAATAACGTAAGAACTGCATTCTCTTCTGAAACATCCTGCTTTATATAAATACCTTCTTTATTTTCAGCTGTCACTTCCATTGTCGTCCCTACAGTTTTTGTTTCTTCGTATTGGAAACTAGATGTCTTTGTTTCTGGTTTTACAAATTTTTCGATATCGCCTTCCATTTCAGCAGGATTTACTTTAGTAACTATTGTCGCCGTTTGTGTACCTTGAATGAATACTGCAGTATCTTCCTCAATTTTCTCCTTTTTGACTTCACCTAAGTTTGTATCGTGAACAATTTCTGATAATTCCAAACTTTGCAATGGTAATATAGAAGCTGAACCTTTACATTTAATCAGTTCTATTTTTTGAAACTCTGACTCTTTATCGTCGACAACAACATCTGTTACAGTGATGTGTTCACCAGTTTCTAAATTTAAGTTTGCCATTTTTGATTCCGGTGTTACAAATTTTCTTAACGTATCTTCTGTCTCAGCAGCTAATGATTCAGTGATTGTAAGTGGTAATTGCTCTGTATGTGCTGGTTTTGCATACATTTTTATAACTTCTGAATCCTGAATCTCCCCTAGTGCTGTTTTTGTCTCTATTTCAGTTTGTAGTGCTGATGTTATTCCAAGGAAATCTGTAGATGCGTTTTCAAAATCAGGAATTTTCGCGGATACTAAATCACTTTCTTTGTCTTGTGAAATTACTTGTGACACATTCTTAGCTGATTGTAATTCGATATCTGATTGGGCTTTTTGCAATAGCGGTTTTATTCCATGCTTCAATTCACTTTCACTTTCGCCAATGATAGTTTCCACCTGTTCTACTGTTTGCATTGTATCTTGATGTGGCTTCGCGTGCTCACCTTTCAAAATTTCTTTTTCATAATCTGACGTCATATTTTCACAGATAACTTGAGTTTGGAGAGGTACTTCAACTGGAATTATGCTTGGGAAACCAGACGCTGTCTCCGGTATAAGATCTTGAAACGGTTGCTCTTGTTCTAATATATCTGTTGTAACT
>JAQIWE010000344.1:0-23508 GCA_034698565.1 Campodea plusiochaeta | reverse complement strand
GGTAAGAAAAATAATATGAGTTATTTATATCAAGAAGACTAATATTACGTTATAATATCAGAAAAGTCAATTTAGCTACAGGTAACCCTTTAAAATAAAGTGGTCCCCCTACCTAGCACTGGTTCATCTGCTCTCCTCACAGCACACTGTAGAATCCCATTAACTCTTCTTTTCTGTTGTTCTGTTATAAACTCCCGAACATTCTGTACTTTCTTTTCATCTTTCCCAGTACCATCACCACTCTCTGGAACCTTTTGAAATTGAGCTGCTCTCTGTGGAGGAAGAAATGAAAAGAAAAGAGATTATAAGTAAAAAGGATCTCAAAAGGATTCTTTTCAGTAAGGAAAACAATAAATATTGAGTTTCAGATAATATTCTTAGTTTAGTTATTGTTATAGGCGAATATGTCCCTAAGCATTTAGACTAATAAAAATATTTGCAAGTGATGCCTAAATACAGATACTAACATATATTTTTCACGATGTTCAGAATTTCAATGAATGTATTAGACGTACTCAGATAGTGGACATCACTGATCTCGTAGACTGTACTCTACTCGAACGTGTCGGCACGTGGTAAACCATTGCTGATTGCGAAGACTCATTTCGATCTGGGGTTGCAATAAAAATCGGATTTTTTGCATCCTTTGTTTAAATAGTGAATTTTCAAAGTAAATTCAGTTGTTCATTTAATACCTAAAATCTTGTAATAGCCTACATTAAAATTTAACAAAAAATATCGAAAAATGAAAATTGGATTTTTTGACATTTATAGAAAGTTTATAACAGCAAAACAACAATATATCCATATGAGTAGTTTAACCACTTATAAATACGAGAAAATATTAATTTTCATTCGAATTCCCTATGCTGACAATGGTTTAGAGTGGTTTTCCACAATGGGTGCCAAATCGCCGACAGCTCAATGCGCGCTTGCCTTCTTCCCCCCTTTTTTATATATTCTAGTAGCTCCATGGACCTACTTCTTAAAAGATAAAAATTGTAGTCTTAAGCAAATGATACAATTTTCAGTAATGATACATAAAATTGTAAATATTGAATCCTATAATTTATTTAAAAGACTTTTAACCTCTCTTATTAAAAAAATTTACTCTCAGGACACATGAAAAGAAGGTATTTTAAAATGAAATGATGGACTTCTATACATTATTAAGTAAATAATTAACAGTAAGAAAATTTTCAGCTCAAGTGGAACTTGAACAGTCTGCTTCATAAAAATCTCAAGTTGCAACCCTCAAAAATAAAATACTGTATTTTCTCGACCCTTGTACTGTCATAAGTTAAACAATGACCTAGCTTGATTTTTTCATAAATTATTAATCACAAAAAAAATCCATTCAACAAAAAAACTTCAATAACCTCTGATCTAACATTGTTAACTACAATAATAATTACACACGCATTGTGACGCAAAGTCTCTCGTAACATAAAACTCAATTTGACATTCCGTGCATCACTACCTGTAATGAAATAATAATCCCCGATACCTCTTTTTACTACAACAGAACACCAGTGAGTTAATTAAAGCTCTAATACAGATTCACTTAAAACAAATTAATCCAATTAAAAAAGGGAAAAAAAGGTGTAGAACAATGAAGTCATGAGTACACAATGGATGTTTAGAATTCTTTGTTTCTCACAATTATGTCACGTTCTTTTCAAGAGATCATTTTTTGTTAATTTAAAAAAAGAATAAAGACAAAAGCGAAGTATGTTCATTGACGAAATTATAATTAGAATATTATGCTACACTAGTGTACGTAAGAGTTCAAAAAAGGTTTTAAAATGACAATGTTATCATCATATATTTCATATTCCGCACTGAATCTTGTTAGACATCAATGATTAAATCACTAATTTTTTTTAACTGTAGGTCCTAAGCCTAATGTTTACTTAGGTCCCTAATTTTACCAAACTGAAAAAATAAGATAACAATGGCTCTTTGCAGAAATACTAACAAAAATTAATATTTTTATTTAAATCTGTTCCCCGACTGAATATGAATGAACACATCGAACTCTCAAAAAGAAAGAAATTGTAATTAAGTTTAAAAATTAATATAAAACTCAGGTAATAATTAAAATGTAACTATCTTTCTTTAACCTTCAATAACCTTCTGGCTTTTTCCTAGTTTATAATCCTCTTTCCAACAAAAGTTTGACTAATCATCAATGAAATATAAATAGCAATGACAAACATACTGTGATAGGCCTACTCACAGATCCCTACTTAGGGGTGTCCAAGTTTCACAGATTTTAACTTTCCTATTTTTTAGTAATAAGAAGCATTTCTTTGTGATCTTTGGTTTATTAACTTTTAAATATCCATTTAAAGAGCCAATGTTAGTTCTGAATTCTGACTTATATAAGAAAAAAAGTTCCTAAGATAAATTTGTGCATTATTAGCATTTTAAAATTAAATAAATTTATAAAATGAAAAACTCAGCCTAGCTCTAGTGTGATCCTAATCTCCACAAAAATGCTCATCTCTTAAAATTATTTGCTGCAATTTAGGCTATCATATTCATCCAAGAATCTTGTTTGATGTTTGATTTGAATTGAAACACTAATAACAAACTAATAAACCAATAAGAAGTTTAAAACTATCTCATTTTCTTCTCTTCATAGTTATAATTAAGAAATAAGTAACATTTAAATTATATTATTTTAAAATTCTTCAAATCCACAAAAAAAGATATTCATAGAAAACTCTTAAAAACCAATCACCCAAATAATAATTGGCCTCCCTTCCAGAAAAAGCAAACATATTCCTGAACTCCATCCAAAACACTACAAGACTCCTGTGAGTGGGAGTTACTACTGAGAAACATTCGGACACACCTGCACTTGAATACTTTAAGTGGCACACAAGAAAAAGGGGGAGTCTAGTCTTTGAACAACACAGTTCTGTTTTTACACCATGATGGCACAATGCCAGATGCATTGGTGGAAAATGCTTTTTCTTTTTTCACTTCTGGTTTGGTTTCATATTACAAAAGTTATCAATACCATATTGATCGAACCTTTCAGTTTTACATATAAACTGTTAAAAAGACGAGTAATAATATATGACAGTCAAGCAATTCATCATCTAGATAGAAGCATTGACAGTTTACACAGAGAGATAGAAATAAATTCTCTCTCCAATATTATGTTCTCTTTTGAAATAGAAAAATTCTTAGAAGAAGAGTAGAGTATTCAGTTGAAGTATGTCTGTAATTCTATGGATCATTGATAATTTACTGCGTAAGAGAAATGTGCTTCTCATCTAAGTCATCTTTTTCTGTATTTGAAAGAGATTGTAAATTATAAAGATGAAGCTCTTTCTGCTTTCATTATAATTTGTTGATTATTAAAGACATGGATACATCCTAGACATTTTGAGTTTTAAATAAAAGAGAGTTCTGAATGACTTGTTATTAATAGTCCTATACTGCAAGAAAAGTAGCACTAAAAGTAAAAGACAAATTAGATAATTATACTGCGCCACAAGTCGCAACATATTATTCTGAATGAAATGATTTTAACTGACTACTTTTCATTGGAAAAATAAATTAAGAACAAGAAAAATTTCGACTCAAATTTTTCTTGTTCTTAATTTATTTTTCCAATGTAAAGTAGTCAGTTACAAACATTTCATTTATAATACAAAGCTTCTAAAAATTTAATTTAAAAATAATATTATTCTAATTTTAAGTGAAGTTTTGTACAGCATTCCAAGCTCTATCCTGAATTTTGTCAGAGTCTCAATTCATTCAATTTTAATGTTAAATAACCAGAAAATACTGTAACTTAAAAATACTGTAAAATTCTGATACATTCTGTTGCAAAACGTAAATTGTTGACATTGGCATTTTCTCATTAAAGAATTTTTCTAGTCATAATGGAGCCAAGATTTCTTTTTTATGTATCAGACGAAAAAACTATCTTTAAAAACTACCTCTGAATATTCATATGACTTGGCATTAAGCCACAAAGTCTACCAAATCTTCAAATTATCATTTCCTTCAAGTTCATAATTTTTATGTTCAGATTTTAATGGTTTCCGTCAGTATTATCATAATTTTATTTTAAATTCAAATTAACTTAGAGTGCTTCCAATATCTTACGGACTCAAACTCGTTATGTCTTCAAACTATTTTGGCAGGTAAACCCATTGTTGACCATTTGTTTGGGTGGTTCAAATTGGATGTTTTCTATACAATTCGTAAGTTGGTCAAAGCAAAACAAATAAGTCAACAAAGGAAACCTTATGAATTGTTGGAATGTCAGAAACACCCTTGATGGGTTAAACGGTTTAGGTCCGTAAGATTTTGTATAAAGTATAACAGTATCAGAAGTTCAGTCAACTGCTCTTACAAAACATAATAAATAAGGTCATTACACTTAAACTACTTAACTTTTATTATGTCATTTCGCTAGCCACAAATATCTTCTTATACACTCATGCTAATTAAGTTTTTTTATAGCATTATAGGATAATATTGATAGATCAGTAATAGCTTCGGACAGTTAAATATTGCCATAAAAACTAAATACACAAAACAGATATCATTGGGGTAATAAAAACTGAAATATAAGGCAATTTGTATTTCCCAGAGGATTTGGCTAGTTATTGATCATTTATTTTGACGAAGCAGGATTTCTAATAAGTAACCCAGTGATCTACGCGTATCTTTTAAGGATTCAGTTACTTTCAAATCTCTGTTAATCTTTTGTTTGAAAAATCAAAATATTAAACCTAGGCCTAGATTTTGTTTTCTGAAATAGTTCCTCATACTTTTCACAAACTAAAAATCACAAAAACTAGTAAACCTGCCTACTTTGCTTTACAGAACTTCAATTCACATTTTGCTTTCACGATTTTTTTTCCAGCAAAGTTCTATAAATAGGTTACTAGTATATCATTCACTCTGAAATTGTGTTACTAACTTCATATTTAATTATAAATAAGATTTGAAGAATAACTATCTCTAAATGTAAATAAAACTTACAAAGTTATAAAAACTAAACTTATAAAACACTGACATTATAAAATACAGTACATGTAAAACTTGTAAAAAGTGTTCAGTTCTTTGGAAGCATGTATCGCTTTCCTAAGTTTCCTTATTACTTTGATAATCTTTAACCTACCAATATGTGTAGTTCACATAATAATATGAAAAGTTCAGAAAAGGTCAACAACTTAACATAGACAAAAAATTATTACAGAAAAACTTCCATGACATAATAGGAAAATAGATTGTTATAAATGTTAACTTCAGAAGTGCAGAGGCTGACAAAAAATGAAGTGGTTGACAAAAAAATGATGACAAAAACGATTAAACAATTATTAAAGGTTAATTTACCTTTTGATGATTCCTTCCTAATATGTGTATTTGATAAACTGAATCACTGTTGGTTTCAACATTACATAGCTGAAATAAATTAAACATTTATTAGTAATTGTTTGTTCAGTTATGTAATAATAAGAGATACGATTGATACTTACAGTGCAGTAACGTTTTGGCACTTTTTGTTTGAAAGCCTCATAATCAATCACTGAAATAAGAGAGAAAACATTGTTACATAAATCATATACAGGAGGGTCAACTCAATAATTGCAATGGATAATATATTTCATGGCACTCTATTTGTCACTTTAAATGTTTAAAAAATGGTAGAAACAGGCAAAAAAAATCTTTAGAAGCAAAAAGATTTTTTAAAAGAAATATGGTCTCTAAGCAAAGCATTTCCACAGTATAATATTTTCCACAACAGCGCCTCTAAGCAGTGTTTTTTATTGTGACAGCATGTTGTGCCCTGCCTCTAAAGCATAGAAATAGACTCTGTCACCAAGTCACCATTCTAACAAAAGGTTTTTGAATTATCAAATTTGAGGCTACAAAAGAAACTGTAGTAAAAATATCAAAGTAAAAACAAGCTTAAAAAGTAAATAAAGAAAATGACCCTAATAGATCTAAAAATACAATATTCCATGTCTGACTCATTCCAAAATATTTTTCTTCTTATACTGCTCTGCCTTGTCATAAACTCATTTTTCTTAACCGTTAACCCTGCGTACACAGTAATACTTTTTGTACAATTTTAGTCCAGATCAGTAATCTACAACTCTCTGGCATTTTTCCAGAAATACAAATTGACTGGTAATCTTGTAACAAAATCTACCATTTCTCTGCTAAATACCAGCACTTAAATTGAACAAAACCATATCTAATCCAAATAATACTCCCATAAGTAATAAATCAATAAAGCTTATCTCGTTAAACTACACGATAACATCCACATTAATTACATTTTCAACTTTTAAAAAAAAAGAAAAACATTTTAAACTGAAATTGTAAATTACTGAGAGCTACCCACTATTACTTATCAAACAAAGTTACACGATAAGACTTTATTAAAATGTTTTCAAGATAACAATGGCGACATTGTCATATATCTTGGCATCTTCGTAACTTCTTGTTTGTCCATGTTGATTCATGTTTCCTGTAGTTTCATTATTTTCCTGTTATTGCGTTGCAACAATGATTTAGTTACGGTATAGTGTTGTAGTAATAAAAATAACACGTTCTTTAACTTCCAAAAATAGGTATAATTTCTGAAATTTTCAACTAACAAACTTTAGTCTTTATCAAGAGAATATAATCATATTTTCTCTTGATAGAGACTAAAGTTTGTTAGTTGAAAATTTGAGAAATTATACCTATTTTTGGAAGTTTAAGACACTACTTTATTACTACAACATTATGAATCAACTTCTAACCTTAGAAATATTAATGATTTAGTTATATTATTCCTTCACGTTGTTGTTTATTAAAGGGACCCTCCATGTTGAAAACTATACAGAAATCGCATGTTAAGCATTAGAATACAAGTAGGCCTAGTCTAAGTAACTTTCCTAAGTGTTAAACGAACAGTTCTTTCTCCAGTAATTCAACAAAAACTCTCCGCTTAGTATCACCACCCAGCGCCACTGCACTATATCTCACTCTCACACTTCCGTATGCTACAGCACAGAAGTTTCTGCTAGAGGGTTGTGTGCTTTGGGCAGTGGCTCTGAGCCGGGAGTTTTTGTTGCATAACTAGAGACAGAAATGTCCGTTTAAAACGTAGAAAAATCATGTATACTTGTATTCTTATGCTCTATACACAATTTCTTTATAGTTTTCAACCAGGAGTGTCCCTTTAAATTAAATAATCAGTCTATGAAGGAAAGTTACAAACTATTTGTCTAATTTAATACTAAAAAAAGTACTCCAAACATAACATAGTGAAACATGTTACTAACCACTGACCAGTAAATCAAGCTTGCAACAAATTAATTTGCATTGTAAATGAATTTCATAATTAGTTGCGTTCATGATAATGAAATTTTACATTAGAACAACAGAATGTCAGTGAGCCTCGACTTGGAGGCTCCTCCATTTCATTAATTCTTTAAAATTTTGTTGATTTGGTAATTCCTAGACTAAAAGTCACTTAATTAACAAAATCTTTAAAATAATTAGATCAAAACAAAAAGACTCTTTAAAATATCTTTGAAAGATTTCTTAAATTTCATTAATCAACATAAAAATAATTATATTTTTCAAACTGTAAAACAATGTGTAAGAAAATTGTATCATTGAACTAAAGAATTAAGAATGAGTTGGAACTATAAACACTTTAATAGTACCGGTAATCTAATGTCCTAAAGCTAGAATAGTTTTTTTTAACTAAACTATCATTTATAAGCTGCCTATAATTTAACACATGAAAAAACAGTTGTAAATTTTGTTCCATGTTAGTCCTACACGGGATTCGAACCCGTGACCCCTGCATGAGAAATTCAGCAGTGCTCTGTCCACTGAGCTAGCAGGACTGAGAGGTAAACCATTTAAAGCTTCATTTTTCCATGTATTAAAAAAATCCTAATCTTATTTTGAAGTGATGCCTTTTAATTTCCATTTTACAGAAACAACAGGGTCTATTTCTACTAACAGAAAATTGTAAAAATTTAATTTTCTTACAGATCCTACTCCATATTTCCTCCTTGAATTGTCACATTGTTACTGTCATAGCAAATCGTAAAGTATGTATCGATTTATGAAGTAAAATTTATATAATTCTTCATTACTAATACGCCAACCACTCTTTTATAAATTTAGTTAAATACGAAGTTGTAGATATTTATGAAATATGAGCAGATAAATGCATCATCATAAGTGTTAAGTCAAAAGTGGAGTTGAAACTACTGTCCTATAAGTTGAAATAAGATAAAAAAAATTGCCTCCTCTGTAGTATTTATTGCACTGCAACTAGTTTCGCTTTTACAATACAAAGCTAGTTGCAGTGCACAATAAATACAACAGAGAAGGCAACTTTTTGTTTTTATTTCAACTGATATTCATTCTGTACTTCTCAACAACATTAATACTGGCCTACAGCCTATTCTCTTCAATCAATAAATTCAAGCAAAGTAGTGTAATCAAAGTAGTGTAAATTCAAGCAAAGTAGTATATATATCATAAATCTAGTTACAGTATACTCGTAGTCTTAAAACAACAAAGTTAAGATTGATGTTTTGCTACTAAAATACGGTATGAAAAATAATTCAAAACCTACGTTTGATACCAGTATTACAGTATGTTACGTGTAAGTTTAAAATAACTCCATTTTTCAACTTGAAGTTAGTACTTGAATATTGTAACTTACCATCTGATAATTTAAGTGGTCTGCATTCAGTTTCTAGTTCTTCTACCATTGCATTCATCTTCAATGGAGGCATACTTTCATCACCTCAACAATTCAAACATTACCTACAACAAACAATATTTATTTAATTTAAATCCAACAACGAACATAGACGTGAAAATAATTTAAATACAAGATATGACAATATTGGTGTAAGATATATAAAATGATTGATATTTCATACACAAATGGATTACTGGTAATGTCGAAACACTCATTGATTAGTTGACTGATAATTTTAACATGTGTCATAGCTAACATCAAAAGAGGTAGGCTATTGTTACTCATTTGATTTGATTTGAGCAGAAAAACATTGTTATTACATAAAAAAACTATTATAATTTACATTTTCAAGATCTAAGGTAAACTGGCAAAGGGAATTAAAACAAGCAATCGAGAAAACAGTAAATGAACTGGGTTGATAGAATTTGCAACAATGAACGGTAAAGAAAACATCTGTGGTCTATTTTTTAAGTCTCATAAATAACTTATTGTCATATTGATCAAACCAGCTGAGCACTAGGGGTTTTAAAAACTTTGAAAACCATTTTATAACCATGTTAATATTAGAAATTCAATATTTATTTTCATTTGTAGAATCTGGGTTGACTAGTAATAGAATTGTATGGTATGTATGAATTTTCTTTATCAAATTGTATTATTACTACAAATCTCTACAATGTGATTGTAATGCACAAAAACGATTGACCTTTTTAGTAGTATTGATAACTTTTTGCCCTGAATAAAGGTTTTTTGTTTGCTTAGATAGTTATAGAAAAAAGTGATTGATAATGACGTGTTATATTTTGAATAAACCTATTTATTAGTTTTATGCCTTTTAAAAAAGTAACAATTACCCCCAAATAAGATATTTTTTCTGTGTATTTGCAATTTTACAATATTAATTTTATTTGTCCTTTTGAACTGAATAGGCCTACATATTTATAACCTAAAAATTCAGATTTCTAATTTTCATTTAGGTAACTACCGAAGGCCTAGTGAATACTCTTTTAAAATATAATTAATTAGTCTAGCCAATAAAATAGACCAACTGTTCAATGTTTGGATTGATATCATTTCATACTGTCTGTAATTTAAACCTGTATCATACCATATTCCCAAACCCATAATAAAATTGACCTTAAAATAGATACATAATTTGATTACCCATACAAAAACCTTAATTAAAAATAATGTTTTACCAACAACGCTAGCCTATGGCACTACATAGTGGTGTAATTAGCAAACTTTGTCATACCTTTCTCGTTAGTAAGACTACTACCTACCTAACATAATCTAATCAGTCTTTTAGACCCCTGGGGACATGGACAAGAAACAATGTTAAAGAGACGACGAAGAGTTAAATTGAAAAATATGCAGTGCTTTTACGTCTCAGAATTACTCTTTCTTTATATTAAAGTTACTCCCAGTTGGAAATTATTTAAGAATGTGGTGAATGAAAATTAAAATAAATGTAAAAACTTTTAAAAGAATCTAATGTGCTCCATATTATTTAGTACAAGTATATAATGTCTTCACCTTACATAGTAAATAAATATTAGTCCCAATAATGAGAATAATTATTCATGCAGTTGATGTGATTCGAATATGAATGAATAGGCAGGAATATTTTTTTGTCATCATTAATTAATTTACCTGTAAGGTGTATGTCTGTCTATTTATTTTCATCTCATATTTAATTCACTTCCACTGTAGCCTAGGCTACATGCTTTAATAATTATTTATTATTTAATACCAAGTTTATGTCTTGTTCGGTACCGTAAGTTTTCGAATATCCAACGCTATTCTTAAAAGCAGAACATTAAATGTTAAGTCTAAATGGATATTTTAAACCGCTAAATTAATTAAACTTATTTTAAAAACAGTAAAAAAATTCATTAGGGATGTTTCATTTCCATTTATCTCAAAAGCATTTTCATAAAAAAGTTTTTCTTCCATAAAAATGTTATAAAATAATAGGCCTATAAGAAGACTCTACCTCCTTTAATTATTCTCCTCTCCCCCCCCCCTCTCCTCTCAAATCTGTTCTCTTCAATCTGTTTCTAATCCCCCCTTCACACTCCTTTCTATTCTAAAAACATTTAATTACTCTCAGAAATACATTTAGTTTTATTTTTCTAAAACGCTTGCTTGTCCAAAGATCAATTCATTCTGGTTTCAAGTCGTAACAGTGCAATTAAGTCATTAGTCTCCCCTGCCCCCTCCCCTTTTTCTCTGGGAATTCTGCGGAATAACGTCAGAGTGAGGATTAAAACTCCATTTGGAAGTTTGCTTCATGAAGCGTGTAAAAGTACCAGACCACTCTTCAAAGTTTTGCGGAAACAACATTTGCATTTAAAGAGAAATAAAGTCATTAATTAGAAGAGAGAGAGAAATCTTCATTACGTTTTCCGTTGAATCATATTATGGAACTTAATCCTTTATTATTCTAGTGTGAGCCTTTCAGTTTTAGATATGTAGCTACTGTTGACAAAATAATATACAGTGAGGTTGAAATGTTGGAAGAGATAGAAATGAAATGTTGGTGGGGAATTGTATGCTATTCGGAGAGAAGAAAACAACATTTTAGTGAAATGAAATGTTTTTAACTGACTACTTTGCATTGGAAAAATAAATTAAGACCAAGAAAAATTTAGGCTCAACTGGGACTCGAACCCACGACCTCGGTCTATCCAGAACCGTGCTCTACCAACTGAGCTATTGAATCCGACAAATTTTTCTCATTCTTAATTTCACATAATAGTTACCCCTATATAATAGTTACATATATACTGAAGTCATGGCTCATGGTTTCAAGTCCCACTTGATCCGAAATTTTTCCTGTTCTTATTTATTTTTCCAATGCAAAGTAGCCTAGTCAGTCAAAAACATTTCATTTATAATAATTATATAATCCTTTGCAAAGCTTCTAATTTAATTAAAAATAATATTTTAGTGGTTAACTTTATATGAAAATGTTACATTTTTAAGAAAATTATGGACCAATAAGCCTATTCATTTTTAAAATAGAGTATCACAGGATTATAATATTTTAAAACACAGAACAGTCTATTAGTTGTGGGACCAAGGGTACCAAAATAGTACCTGCCTGTTGAATCCTATAGTCCTCTAATATTCAGTATAATATATTAACCTTTGATATTTCAATTAATATTGTAAGATTTGTTGCCTAAATTTCCTTTGACTTAATAGCCTATTTGTGTCTGTATAATCCAACAGTCCCATAGGCCCTAGTTCAGTATTAGTAGGCTACCGTAGCTATTGGCTTAAAATTGCTTTTGATATCTGAACTTATGGGAGTTATAGACACATTATAATATTTATAACGATAATTACGAATTTACAATACCCAGTATAGGGATAAAACCGGTAATTATATAATCCTAAATGCCATTATACGGCAAAGATTACAATTAATTACGAGTAACTTTGTACCAATATTAGTTAAAGAATAAAAGAATTTAAAATATTGTAGTTACTTTTACAGCATGTCAATTTTATGGAATAACACATTTTATTAGTCATAAATTTCCCAGATAAGATAATACTCTATACTAAAGTTAGATAGTTAAAAATGTTGTAAAACATAAATGTACATACTTATACGTAGTAAAGTTTAAAAACTTATATATAGACAAAGTAGTAACTTTTAGCTTGATAATGGTGTAGGCTTATGCTTATCTAAAAAAAAAAATAGCTTGTGTTAAAATGACAATTACATTTTTTTTAAATTATATTTTCATTTAAAAAAAGTATAACCTCTGACATGATACAAATTATAGCAGGCATAAAGCCACATAGACTATTAAAATTTTATTTAAAATTAATTTAAGACTAGTCTATAAGTAAACTGTCAAGTGACAACTGCTATGCACTCGTAAATCTTTAAAGATTGTATCTGTATGACCCTTCCTGTAAACTTTGAACAAACTTTAAAATAAAATAACCTTCCATTTTAATAATAGCAACTTTTATCGTTCTACCACTGAAAGGAATTCAATCAGCTCAGAAGAAGAGAGTAGGAGAAAGAGAACGTCCAAAAGTAAACAATCATCTGTCACAATGAATTCTTCAAACTCTCAGACTGTAAATAATGAAGACCAATCAATAATATGTCGTCTAAAAGCTCTTATTTGTGTTCACAGGATTGTGAATCTTTCACCGCAAAGTCAGAAATGATCAAAAGGAAAGGTTTAATTTTTTTTAATTACTTTTTAAAAACCTTTTAAAATAATATGCAGGTTTAGGATTTGCTGATTAGTTTATCGTTCTTTTTTTTTAACCTTAAACATCTTTGTTTTTTAGTTGTTTTCAATGATGAAAAAATTCAAAAAAGCGTGTTTTCTTATTTCCAAAGTTTCTCAACAAAATTTACCAAATTAAAAATTTCCCTTTTTAATACCTATATAATAGGACCTAGCAGTGTAAAAAACTACAAACATCTTAAATCACTGTTTAAACAGAATAAATTGAGAGATATTGTCAGTTTCTCATGACCTTTTTGCTCTGCATGTCCTCAAAGCAGATTAGAAATAAATGAATTGACAAATCAACTGATTTACATAATCTGTAATTACAAAGTTCTGCTGTTATAAATTTTCTTCAAACATGATACGTCTATACAGTAAATAAAAAGTACAACTTGGTATTTTTAAACATTTTATTAGATTTGTGATTTTGCGAATCTATTTTTACAATCACACACTAAGACTGTAGATAGTATAATCTGACTCATAAAAAGTTGGCAGCAAAAATAAGGAAACAAGATATAATAAAATAAAAAACTGTTCTTGGAAACTAAGTTTTCAATGATCATTCTTGTTTTGAGTGAGCTCCACAAAGTAATTAGGCTACGGTAAAAAAAATAACATTGTAATAAAATAAGTAAAATTAATTTTAAATGAAGAGTGATCGAAACTGATATTTTCTTATTTAAGAAAAGCCTTTGGCACCTTCTGATTGCAAACCTGATAAATAAAATAAATAATTTCCTAATTGATCAATTTAGAGCACCTTGATAAAAAGGCCCAAAAGAATGAGACGAAGAGAAACGTCTATTAATTTTTTTAAAATTGATTCTTGATTCACAATCACAGTCCCTTATTTTAGATTAAGCCTATTGTAATTTTGTTAACAAAACATTTTAAAGTAAAACTAATTTATTTTATAAAAATGACAATAAACAATTGCCTCACGTGTTCTTGAAAACTGTTTCCCTGAAAATACGGTAATAATTTTAATTTTAAAAATACAGTTATTTCTAATATTTCATAAATGTGATAACCTTCACAGTTCACACAACTTATGACATTAAAATAATAAAAATGAAATATCATGACATAATAGTAAAATGAATCAAATTAAAACACAAACATTAATCTTCCTGTTAAAATTCCAACACATCAACACATATTATTAACATCCTGTTATTGTAATATAAAACATAATATCCTCCTAGCATCCTAGGTATTATTTCCTTTTTCCTCAAATTTCCACAACTTCTGAAATGTTATTGAATTCCTCCGAGAAGAGTAAAAGTGTACCGGTACAGTGAATGGTATGTGTACCACTACCACCAATATAATACCAATCGTATTACTATACTGTCCACATGACATCTATTGTGACATGGGAGTTCCAATATTATTGACTGATTCGGAAGTTTGAGAGGTGGAAAAGAAGAGAATTTATAGAGAAAGAAAATGGCAGTTAATTATTTGAAAGTAATTTGGGGAATGCTGCATAGTTATTTAGGCTATCAATCATACTAAAACAAAATTTTATAATTATTTATAATCACAGCTTATTATAAGCAAAAGATTCACTTGGAGCGAGGAAACATCTTTGAGTTCTTTTGAAATTTAATAGCCTTCATCACAGCGGTAAATAATTGGACAAAAATTACTGAATTAAAATTTTAAGCTGTCAACTAAACTTTAAGACAACTGATTCATAATTGTAAATATTTAACTTTCAAGTATTCTAGAGTAGTAGGCCTATAATTTTTAAATTATTTGTTTTCCTTTTGACAACTTAGTTTATGGATGCCTATTGGCTATAGGCCTATAACTATATAATAATCAATTTTTAATGAGTAACAAAAAAACTCTGTTGGCCTATATTATAAATAAAAAAACATAGAGGGTAGGCCTAGGGCATATATTTTCAAAATGGCATCATTGGAGTATTCAACAATTTTTTCTTAATTTGAAGTTTGAATGCTTTAAAAATAAAGTTTTAAAATTTGTAGACTACCTATATATTTTAATCAAATCTTTAATGTTTTGTAAACAAAATAATATAAGTACTTAACAAACTAGCAATTCAATAAACGAAATGCCTTAGAATTGTTAATTCTAAAACAACAGAACATAGTTTCTTTAAAGAGCAATGAAGTTGGAAATATCCAGAAAGTTACAATTTAGTACATGTTGATCTTTACTGGGCTTTGTAACTGTTGTGCAGTTGTGTGCCAATGCAGATTAAATCAGTTTTCACTTAGGGAGCTATGCCAGTACAAACAAAATAATACACAATACAAAACTTTGCTTTGTAACTTGTACAAAACAAAATAATGTAGGTCATTGTGACAGTCAAAACACAGAACTTTTAGGTTTCAGATTTTCTTTTTCACATCATAATTTTAGTTGTATCCATGATAGGTAGATATATCACATAATCAAACCTACGGTATTTAAAAGTTTACAATTCTGCGCTCTAAGTTCTGCCTATGATAATCATCTAATATAGCCTATTAAAAAAAAGTACTGGTTATATCACTTGTAAATTTATTTCCACATAAAATTTCCTTTATTAAAATTATTTACACGTCAACAACCTCACACTTGTGCTGTCTATTTTAAGAGTAATTCTAATCATAATCAGATAATGATAGAAAACCGACATTATTATAGCACCTGTATAGCCTAGATACAGTTTGTAACACTATGACAAACTTACCATGATAGTTTTATAAAAATTATAATTAATTGTACCTAGGAATAATTAAAATAGCTAGTTGAATTACTTAATAATTATCTAACTTGTGACACTCACTAGCTATAAAGTCTGTAACTTTATAAAATATTACAAAGTATTCAGAATATTCATGACAGTTCACTAGGGGTCAAGAAAATTAGAAAAGTATCTTACTTGTATTCTGAGACCAAAATATTTTTAAGAAGTCATAGCCTAGATGACAGTTTTTATTTGGATCATCTGAAATTAGTGAGCTCTAATCTCAAAAACGTATGTAAATACGTCGTAAAGTATCAGGCATTCCTGAATTTTATAATTTGAAATTTGCCTCTAAACCTATGTAAGTACTAACCAGGGGTGCAGAATATTTCTGAAATCCAAAATTTCCCCAGAACATTCGGAAATTTCCCCAACTTTTTAGCGTAAAATATAACAAAACTCTTGCGATAATATTCACATTTTTTAATTTGTTTATGTTCAAAACATGGGTCAATGTCAAAGGTTTGAAATTTTTGATTATTTAACTACTAAAAGCTTAAATTATAAGCAAATTTTATGTCATTTTTGGTACCGTAAACAAAAAATGTTATAATTTCTGAAGTTTTATATGTTTAATTGACCTCCATGTTCCCTCGAATGATGTTCCTGTGTTCAGTTCCCAATTATAAAGTAGTATGTACAATATTTCACTATAAATTCTTTCCAGAAGAAATCTTTATTCAAAACAATAAATTTTTAGATTTTGTTTAGTTTGGAGAGAAACATCACGATCTACAGTTTCCTTTCTGAAAATAAAAAATAAAATAAAATTTTTTTTTTTTTTTTTTGTGCTCAGATTTCCCCAAAATGTTGGAAATTTCCTCCGAACCTCGTTCGCGCGTTTGGGCATATTCTGCACCCCTGGTACTAACTAGGTTAGCAGGATATTCTTGGTCACTGCAGTTGACTATTTCCAAAAAGATCTTTTTAAATTTAAAAGGTATTGGAATATGGAATATGTTTTTCATGCTTTACTACTTACGAAGAAACCAGTGTGCTTAACCTGCTGGTTTTGTAATCTTATTTTGATAAAAAGTCTAATCTGAACTGGTCTTTGCTATAAGTTCCTTTTAATCAATTATAAATTATTAAAAAGATAGGCAAATATTAAAAAATATTTTAGAAATTAAAAAATAATTCCTTTAATTTATTATAGGCTATATTAGATCTATTAGTCAGTTATTAAAAGTATTGATATAATGTAGTAATATACAACACGCATTTTTCTATTGTCAGTTTATAATTAACATTGGTAAAGTAATATATACAGTATCTAGCATGTTTACCATATAGGCGATTGGTACCATAGCCTATAGATATTAGTGCAATAAGAATAGAAAAGAGTTTTAATTTTAAGAGTATAAACCATTCTTCAATAGTAGGCTAATTTATGTTTCATATTACCATGTACAGCTGCTGCTACTGTACTGCATGTAACAGTTGGCAGTTATTGTATTACAAAAAATCTGCTAGGTCTAGTGTACCGACCCTATGCAAGTAAAAATTTGAAGGGACTAAGGTGCATTGCTTGTATAAAATTAATGAAGATTAAAAGAAACTGAGCTTTACTGATTTAATGAAATATTTCTTTTGCTTTCCACACAACAGAAAAAGTCCCAAATACTGTATTTTACTATCAGGTGAAAATTTTGACCATGTAGTTCAGGAAATGAGTCATTTTTGTTGAAATATCGAAACATTAGGTTCGTACCGGTACTAATTTGTTTGATTAAAAAAAATTCATTTGCAATTAGAGGGAAGTCATTTCTCCTAGGGCTTAGTCATTTCGTTCTTTATGCCTTTAGCAGTTTGGTGGAAAAGATCTGTCAGTCTACGAAGAGGTCTTCGGCAAGAAAAAAAAAGTGACGGCCACTCAATTTAATGAAAAGGTGAAATGGGTATAAGCTACATGCAGTTTAGAGATAAAAGGTACTTCCCTCCTTTAAATCGGGAATGCTTTTGCAGAAATGAAGTCAGAAGACATCCCTTATTCATACAACAGTAATTTTGATCCTCTCTAATTATTTTATGATAATATTTCAAGTTAAGGTAGGTGAGGTTTGGTCAGGTTAAGTACTAAGGTTTAGTTAGCCTAGCTTAGGTTAATTTATTGTCTCGGATTGATTAATATCCGGTCTTGGAGAAGTCAATTTCCATTCTATGATAGGTCAATCTCCATTCTCGGATAGGTCAACCTCAACTCTCAGATAGGTTAATCTCTATTCTCAGGTAAGTCAATCTCCATTCTCGGGTAGGTTAATCTCAGGTCTGGAAGGTCAAGGTCTGAAAAATCTGAAATCTGTGAAGCGCACTTTTACTGTGAAATGTGAACGGAAAATCTTGAGATTTTGATTCCCTGTAGGTCTACAGATTCAGGTGAGCAGTTAGGTTAGTCCTATTTACAAGCTGGTTTTGCAAACTGCAAACCGAAAATCTTAAGCTCTGAACTGAGACAAAATGAAAGAAAAATCAAACCTTTCCATAATGTTGCATTTCCTACTTTATTCCCAATGCACCGAATTACAACATGATTACCGCGGCACTTTGCCAAACATTAATCGAAAACACAACCATGTAACAAATTCACACACAAAAACGGTCACACCTTAGACAACCTACCAGTGTTGTCGTCCTTATCTTGAGCAACTCAATAAACAAAATATTTCAACTGCACTGCAAGCACAAAATTTCCCCAGCGATTTCCGTACGATTATCTTGCATCAACACAAAATTGACGTTTCCCGACACATTACTTTCACGGAAACACTGTCGACTGTTTACCTGCTACAAATACCGACAACCGTCATCGACGAAAGCAGCGGGAAAACTGCACATGTGCAACGTCGCGAGTAAAACTGATTGGTTTACTACAGGAACACACAGGGATGCCAAATCGACCAATGGAATGAAAAAATAAAGAAGAGAATAGAGTGAGCGGGATCAACTTTCTTTTTGGAGTGCGGAATCAGGGATGATCGAAGATTCGAGAAGATTTTTTTTTTTATAGTTTTTTAAAATCTAAAACCATTTTCATTCATTATATTACGTAAGACTCGTCTGTTTCTTATATAAGCACTCTAATATACATTTATATTAAATAATATATAATTATATAATTATGGTATGATGCATTAATTAATTATTTGCTTCATTCTCCATTTTATTAATATAATTTATTCATTATAAAAGTAGAAAAGCTGACTACCGTAAATGAAGTTGAATTATTTTTTATGCTATAAACTGATAACAATTGTTTTGAATTTTATTATTTTATTTTTGATTATGATGTCATAACGGGAATTGAATCTTTCTCGTTATGGTATCCTCTCAAATTTATAAAATTCTCATTTTTTATTGGATTTTTTTAAATATTGATTATAAATTAAATAATAGGCCTATGTTATATATAACTGTCATAGGCGGACCAACAGGGAGGGCAGGGCAGCAGGGGGGCAACTGCCCACCCATTTGGTTTCGAAATCGAAGAGGAAAAAATTTAAAATAATTCAGAAAAATGCATCTAAAACAATAAAAGGTGAAAAATATCAGAAAAAAGAAGCCAAATTTTTACGAAATATTAATAAAAAGGGTTTAAAATAAGGAGTATTCACCATAATTTTTTTAAATTTTATACGCTCGCGCCAACCATGGTGGCGCTTCGCGGACGGTATCAGCTTTATAGGTACTTTTGCCCCTCCATTAGGAATGGTCTAGTTCCGCCTATGATAACTGTTGGTCATAAACGAACATGTCAAAATACTCATAACTTTATTCATATAAATTTTAGGGAAAATATTAAAAAATAACAATAAAACATAATTATTATGTGGCATTTTTAGGCCATACAATTGTTGCTTTTATTCCGTATTGTGTAATGGATAATATTCAAATACAGCTATCAATATTAACCGTTATAAATATATCAAATATGTTGAAAACATTTCATGTAATACAACATTTCTATAAATATAATAAGCTCACTCAATTTTCTCTCATTTATTTTATCTTCTCTGACTGAACATCGTGATTCGTCATCTGAAAATAATATTATGACACGTTCCATATCGAACTGATGTATGGGTCTGGTTATCGACCCTGTTATACTATACTATATAGTAAAAGGACTCCCCACCAATATTGTCTTTTTCGTGTGGAAATAAACTTCAAAGAAAACCTGAAGGATATATAAATCAATTCATACCATATATACAAAGATATATAGTGTAATATAATAGAATCAGTATATAAGGAGGTATAGAATAGAGGGTATTTTTAATATTTTGATTATTTTTAAATTTGCAATGAAGGCACTGAAAACGTGAAAAATATTATCCTTAAACTCAATTATTAGAACTATCTAATTATTTATATTATGCAAAAGGTTGGACAAAGTGTATACTTTGTTATATCTCCGTATTTATATAGAGCTCTTTATGCATATTTTATGTAAATTTTTGCAATACTCGTTATTCCCTATTCACCCATAAGTTTAGTCGTCTAGTGATCTATTCTTTATTTCCTGATGGAATATTTTATGATATGCCATTAAATTTGTCCCAAGATTCCAACATCGTCTAGTTATAAAAAGATTCGTCAAGTTCTTCTGAACCCAGTATGTGTTCTCCTTTGAGATCCTACATAAACAATTTTATTTTAACAGAGGTATAGGCGGGTATAGGTCGTCAACGACATATTTTAAACCATTAAGAAACCATGATGCTGATTTATTTGTTTGTATAACATTAGCTGATACAAAAACTAGTATTCCTCACATATTCCTGTATAGTATATAGTTTCCATTCATGAGACCAGCAAAGATATAGTATGTTTTAATTTTGGCATCATGAAACTTATATCTTTCTCTGATGACACTGTTAAAACATAAGCATTACATCAGTTCCTCTCCTCCCAAGTCCCAACCCCATAACTGAATAGTCGTGATGGAGAGGCTGCTGGTGTAAATGTCATCTCCATCTCTTTTAATTCCGATTCCATCATCAATGGTTGAATAATGCTGGATGTGTTACGGAAGATATACAAACGCAGCATATGAATTGTCGTGCTGGAAAATTAAAGGCTGCTCTTGGTGAATTTCATCTAGCACCGTCTCTTCCTCTTCTAATTCCATCATCAATGCTTGAATGCTACTGAACTTGTGTTACCGAAGTAAACGCACCATACTATATAGTCCTTCCAAAATCTTATGGACTGTATTTTCAAACTATTTTGACGGGTATATTTTAAACCCACTGTTGACCACTTGTTTGTATGTTCTATACAATTCGCAGACTGGTCAAAGAAAACAAATAAGATAACATTATCAATTGTTGGAATGTCAGAAACACCTATGATGGATTAATCGATTTGGGTCCGTAAGATTTTGGAAACACTACACTGTATATTACATCACCATTACCTCGTTCGTACGAAAGTTAACTCAAAAGAATAAAGAGTATTATGGCATTATTTCCACTACAGCACTCGGATCTTCAGGTCATTAGAATGGAATCAAAAGTCTTCTCTGGAAGGCTTCGAAGGCGCTTAGAATTCTAATTCTAAGCTTTAACATTTTATACCTTTTAATCTAGAAAAATCCTTAGGAGATTTATTATTAAAAACTGGAGAGATTTTTGAGAATGGCTGTTCGACTTATCGTGACGAAGTGATGTTATTTGAATATGAAATCTTGAAAACAACTTGTTGTTCAGTGGGGAAGGACGGAGCCCGTTAAAAAAGTGAAAAAAGGGTTGAACTTATAGCTTTAAGGAGTTATATATACGGTGCTGGGTTTCCGTACCTCGATAAGACAATAACAAGCACAGTTCTTATTACTTTATTTTACACGTGTTTTCTTCGTAGTTCGTATAGAACTACGTTACATAATGAAAGAGTGTGCATTTTCATTATGTAATCTATAACAGAGTGGAGGAGTATGTAATTTTCTCCATCGTCCATCATCCAGATTTCTCCATAATTTCTCTTGAAAAAATATTTTTCTCTGAATGGAATTATTTATTATCATTCTATATTACATGGCTGGTGTCACTGCGAAACAAGAACAGAAATTACTATACCGGCATTCACTTTCGAAATCTGATAGTTTATCTTCGTCTTAAATATATTGGAAAATATGCCAAAACTGACATAAAATATATTTATATATTTAAAATATTTCTAAAGATATAATAATTATAATTAGGAAAAATGTAAACTTTGAAAAATTTAAAATAATAATTTTTAATAATTTAATTAGGCTATATACAAACTCATTTGACTACTCAAACACACTACGAATACATGAAAATCGTAATTTGCTACCGCCTACAGCAATATATTCACTTCATGGTTGGATACCTTACCACGCAATGTAATGTATTGTTAAGTATACATCGTGTGACGTCATTGAGAACGTCTTCTGTCATGTAAAGGAAGTGATCTGCCCAGTACACCTGCCCCTTTTCTGTTCACCCCTCTTGGCGTATCTATAGCACGGAATGCAAAAGGTATTATCAGAACGGTGGAAAAGAGGGGAGCTCTTCAGTCTCTACACCTGTAGATTACAAATAGTTTTTTTTATATAATAAAGGTGATACTATATACAAAAAGTAACATGATGAGAACCTGGACGATCGTAATAAAATGCTGATTCGTACTATATGAATAATCTGCCTTTAATCCAGTGAAATTTTTTTTGGTGTAACAAGTTTCGGTATCATTGTACCATCTTCAGACAAAATAATTCAATCCTTCATTCTCAATCCATAGATGACAATAAAGAAAGACAATAAACACAGATGACTAAGTTCATTGTCATCTGTGGATTGAGAATGAATAATTTTAATATTGTAAGACATATTTATTTAGAATGATACCGAAACTTGTTACACCTGTAAATTTTTCACTGGATTAAAGGAAGATTATTCATATAGTATGAATCAGCATGCGATACTATATACGAATACGAGATATGAAAATAGACCTATTTTGAGTTTTTAATTATGGTATATCAATAGCGTCAGGCACATTGTTGTACCATAAATATTATTCCTTAGATTTTCTATAGCATTAACATAACTTATTTGAAATCGTGTTACCGAGAACTCATTCTTTGAGATTTATTATAAGTCCAGAAATTTATAACTATTATCAAAACTAGATGTAATAAATTATTATTACTGATGTGGATAATACTCAGATAAAACTATTTCAACACCATTTCCAAAAGTGGAATTCATCTTTTAATATTTTCATCCAGCTCATTATTCAGTTCACAGTTTTGTAGTTGCATCATATTATATATACGTATCAAGAAGTAATTGTTTTTAATACAAATAAAATAGCATAGCATGGATAGATCTCCAAGCGGCGACGGATTTAGGTACAAGCGCATGAAGCGCTAGCTTGGGGCCCCGGAAATCAGGGGGTTCGTGGGTTGAAACAGACCTGCGGGTTGAAACAGACCTGTGGGTTGAGCGTATTTCAAGAGTGGGGCAGTTGCTTTACATCTAATTCTTCAGGTTTATAGTTTAACCTACTGATCATGGTTACATATGTAGTAAAGCAAAGAAGTAAATTTTTTAAGTTGAAAGGTTGGGTGTATTAGTCACCAAGGAATAGAACGGTATAAGACAACTGTTTCGCCTCGTCCGAGGATTGATATGACACTATGTGTATCACTCATCATTCCTGCTTTACAATGTTAGAAAATGATAGTA
>JAQIWE010000343.1:0-23524 GCA_034698565.1 Campodea plusiochaeta | reverse complement strand
CGGATCAAATCAAAGAGGACGGTTCGGTAGCGACGATGATGCCTTTGGAGGTGACTATGATGAGGATGGCAATGGGGCTTTTGGTGATGGACATGGCGGACATGGTTCTGGATCTAGAAATGGTGGTTCTGGATCTGGAGGGGCAGGTGGTTCTGATGGAGGTGCAGGTGGCTCTGGATCTGGAGGAGCAGGTGGTTCTGGTGGAGGTGCAGGTGGCTCTGGATCTGGAGGGGCAGGTGGTTCTGATGGAGGTGCAGGTGGCTCTGGATCTAGAGGAGCAGGTGGTTCTGGTGGAGGTGAAGGTGGTTCTGGATCTGGAGGGGCAGGTGGTTCTGGTGGAGGTGCAGGTGGTTCTGGATCTGGAAGTGGTAGTTTGCACCCTAGCGATCGTGAGTTTGGCCCTGACGGACCAGATTTCTCAAATCCTGAAGATGAAAAAGCATTTGAAGGTATGATATAGGATACAAATTTTCACAATTTAGAACAACTACATTTTGTATTTCATTTTGTGGATTTTACTGCTTCTGTGATAACAGTCCACAATTTTTTAGGACAGCTTTCTTAAGGTGTAAAATTTTTAACAGAGCATTTCTCTTTCTTATATTTAATTATTATATCACGGGCGTATAAACAACATTTCAAATATAAAAGAAAAGTATTTAAATGAAAAGTACGTTATTTTTTAACCTTTTTAAACTTTAATATTATTTTATGCAATAAGCTACTGGTATACATATGTAATGCTTATACTGCAAAATAAAAAAAAAGTATTATTTATTACATGAAACCACCTTAGATGCATTTTTTTTTAATATTCCGAATATTGTTTTATTCAACATATCAGCAAAACATTCGCAATTTATTACAGTGTGAAAAATAAAAGGCAGGTAAAAAAGTAGAAAAGCATTTCTTTCATAAGCTTGCATGTATGTTCTGACAGCATGATATAAAAAATATCGACATGCAATTAGCACGATTTAATTTCAGACACCCGCAAGGAACTGGAGAAAGTGATACTACAAAAAACAAGCGAACTTGAGGTACTAAAAGATGCACTTAAAGCATACGACTCTCTACATACCAAAACTAAAGCCGCTGGACCAAAAGGGACAGGAGGTTCTGGAAGTAGTTCTGGTGGCGCAGGTGGTTCTGGCGGAGGAGCAGGTGGATCAGGTATGGTTGTCTGGATTTGGTTTGGCATAATTTTTATGTTTGTTAGCTGACAAGACTTTATTTCTTTAAAAAATTCTATTACTTTTTTGGTCAACTGGAATTTAAATTATGAGAAAGTGAAACTGAGAAAATTAAGTATTTTTCGACATTTATTTTAATTTTTTTTTTCCAATAAGGTAAATTACATTCCAGCTTTTGTTCATTTTTTGACAAAATGGTAATTTAAAACAATTTTTTTTTCGTCATTAATGTAGAGTTTTATAATGCCCAGTGGTACGTGCAAAAATAATTATCTGCAATTCAATTAACACATTGTGATAGCGAAATTTAAGCTAAAAATGTTTAGTTATAAAATTAATTTTTCTATGATTATGCAACCATTCGAATATACGTATATCGTATACAGTATATTTTTATAAAAATGATTTATATAAAAAGTATATCAAACAGTAATATAACATAATTATTAATACGAAAGTATGGATTTATGCTAACTTTTTAGAGAATGGTATTTTGCAATCAGAAAAATTATGTCTTTTACTAAACTCAGTAATAATCTCAATAAACTCAGTCTTACTAATGCGTCATTAGTCTTACTAAACTCAGTAATATTATTATTAAACTGAGTGGTATTACCTTATGCTGATTTTTACAAAACTCTGTAATAAATGTTATTTTGAACCAAAATATAAGGTAGAAAACATCTTATTAATTTGTTAATAAAAGATTTCATGTTAATAATTTTATCATCTGGTAATTCAATGGGATCAGGTGGTGCCGGTGGGTCAGGTGGTGCCGGTGGGTCAGGTGGTGCTGGTGGCTTAGGTGGATCTGGCGGAGGTGGAGCAGGTGGGTCTGGAGATGATTCAATGAATAAGCAAATGGACAAAATGCATTCTCTGTTAAATGAAGTAATTGAAAACAATTTGGTGGAAGATAAAAAAGAAGGTGCAGGAGATAATGGTAAGTCGTATCCAGTGGAATATTGTAGTGTAACATAATATTTTCACATTTTGTTCACCATTAAAATGTGTCTATATGTGCCAGTGACAGTAAATTTATGTCGAGGTAATTTGAATTATGTTCGGATATTCCTTCATATTCAAGAAGGCTCTATACTCGGACAGTAATAAAAAATATTACATGAATTTTCAAGTTTATTGTAGTCATTTTCAAACGTGTTACAAAATATGAAAGTGTCATACATCTTTTATATTTTGTAACACGTTTCATGTTTTTTTTCTCATATTTTGTAACACGTTTGAAAATAAGTTTAGTTGAAAATTTACGGAATAATTTTGTATTACTATCTGAGTATAGAGCCTTCTTGAATATTAATTATCAACAATATCAGGTTATGGGCTTCCACGATTTCTTCGGATATTCATTAAAACAATTGATGCTTTGAAAAAGTGACTGTATTAAAATTAATTAACATAAAAGTATTTTTTATTATAATAAAAATTCAAACTGGTTAATAATAAAAATAAATGCCTATAATAAACATTTTCTCAACTAATCATTAATTACTGTACAAGTAATGACATTAATCCCTAATATTTAGTATAGCCGTATACATTTCCATTTCGTTTACTTTACCAACTTGAGATACTGGGATTTGCCAGTGTTTGACATTGTCCTTTTTAATTTAGTCATTGATAAGTTGACAAACAGTTTATTATTGACATTTAAAAATGATCAGTTGAGATTTAGTTTATTATTGAAGCTTAAAAAGATCCTCAACTACAATAAATTAAATAAAAATATACCTATAACATTACTTTAGGAAGTGGTGAAAATGGACGCAACGGTGACCGAAATGGGAATGGAGACCGATTTGGAACTGATGACAGATATGGTGCTGACAAAGGTAAACACGATTTGAAAGAAGCCATCGATGAAATTAAAAAACTCACCTCTCAAGTTAATGGACAGACTCCCAATACAAACGACTCCTCAGAGTCAAGTGAAGTCAAACCAAAGAACAAATGGTTAAAGAAGAGATGCAAAAAGGGAAGAAAAGGTCGTCAATGCAGAAACAAGAAGAGACTGGCTAGAAAACAAAAGGAAAAAGGAAAATGGTCAGATCGCAATAAAGATAATACGTCATTAGGGCAGTCTGCTTCCAGGGCGTTAAAAGATATTGGCGCTAGTGGTGACACAACTGCCCACGCTGCTGGTGACGCTTTATCAGGATTAAATGGCGGTAAGTTTATTGAGTTATTGAAGAGTTTTCTTTTTGCAATAATATGTATATTGATAAGAGTATTTTTATAATATCTCAAGCAGCATATCAGTTTCATTTTGCACAAATGATTATTACATGAATGTCATATATCAATGACTCCTATTTTTGTTTTGAACCTATATGAGAAAATTTTCAATAAACAAAGATAATAACACGAATCCACATTTTTCATTAAAATTAATAATTGTACATAATAATAATTCAAATATTTTTCAGTGACAACAGCAATTCTAGTTCAGAAGCCATCAGTAACAACAGATGCAGCAACACTGCAACCAATTCCGACAACAACTACTGTACCAGCAACAACTAAGAAACTTTTTACTATGATGTATTAGTGATTCAATAACTTCTTCATTCGTCTCAATAAACTGGCCTATTAAATATAGTTATGTTTTTTTTCATTGTAAATAAACTCTGTTTTTAAGTTTAAATATGTTACTATTCTGGCTGTCAGCCGATGTCTGTTGGTTAAGCATCAGACTGGTGTGCAGGAGGTTCCGGCTTCGATTCCCGGTCGGTGCCAATTTCTTCAGACTCTGATAAACTTCCGAAATGACTCCTGTGGTTCACCCAACCTCTTATACTGTAAATTGGTACCAGGAGTGAAAACTCCTCAGATCGGAGCATGGTACTCTACACACCATCTCCAAATTCTGTGTCGGGGTCAAGAAAGCATGGACCCTTACATCCGTGCACCACAAATACCTTCAAGACATGTAACGGGATAAGCTTACTATGCTTGCCAAATGCAAATAAGAATGATCAAAAGCATAAAATAACCCAATCGTGATTGATGATATACAGAAGCTGATGTAATTAGATTTTAAATTCATTATTGTACATTTTTTAAATAAAAAATTGAAATTGGTCTCAGCCTTGTGCAAGAATACTTCAAATATAACTATAAAGTAACAATGCTACACCTTCGTTATAGTAATCCAGAATTAGTACTGATTATTATGGCGAACTTTCTGTATTTAACTTGCTTTATGAAATTCATGATTGTTGTAATAAAAATATACACTGGGCTAATAACTTACTATTCTACAGGTCTGTACTTGGGCGTGTGAGACAAAAATTTCAGAAAAAATGAAAAAAAGGGATATGAGAGAAAAATAAATAAAGACTCTAAAAAATATATAGAAATGAATTCAAAGTTATAAGTCATTATAATAATTATAACGCGGTATTTACAAGCAAATCAAGAATATCAAGACCATAATTCTTATGTTTTATATATTAATATAAAAAATATTATTAAGTAAATTTTGTTTTCACTAATAAGGACGTTTCATTCATTGCTAAAATTAAAGAAAAAGAATGCAATTTTTATTATTTTGCTCCATTTCTATTAGAACATTAAACTCCAAAAAATTCTCCAATTGGGCAAATTATAAAATAATTCAAGGATTACAGCAATCAATGTAATGTTCATTTAGTAATTGAAAGATAATATTATTTTACACAATTTTCCACTTTATTTAAAATATTCGAAAACGTAATGCTTGCTACATTACACTATGCAAACATTGCCTAATTGTTTTGAATTTCTTTATTTTAATCTGATTAAAAATTACTTTAAAATCACAACATTTAGGAACTATCGCAATATTATTTTGAAACACTAACTATTCCGTAAAACTACGTTAATCAATAATTGAATATTATAGAATCCTAAAATATTTGTTAGCCAATATTAACGTAATCTGTATACGATAAGAAGCAAAAACTTCCAAATTATCGAAACTAACCTATACAAAGAAACAAGTTCTCTTTTTTAGTCGGCTGTGAAGCGTCGCTGTAAAACCAAATGTGTACAGCCGGAATGATGACCAGGGTTCTAGTATTCTGTTTGGTTTTTGAATTGCTTGTTGCAGCTAGTTTTGGCAATCACCCATCGCGCAGAAGACCTACTGACGAATTTTCCGTTGGTAAGTAAATAACAAAGTTGAACTTTGTTAGTGATAATTGATAATGCTCATGCACTTGCTGAAGGCTTAGTTGACAATGCAGTTTTTATATTTGGTCACATAATTTTTTTCATTTTTATTTAATGATCTTCCAAATGAATATGTTACGACGGAGGCTAAGTGGCATTTTCTTTTATTAAATAGTTCTACTTGCGTTTAACCACTTATTGAAACTCAATATTTCTTCAGGACGTTTCGCCTTTATTAATAAAAAGGCTTTATCAACTGCACATAAAAGCGAGTGAAAGTTTTTTTTTGGTTTGTATAACTGAAACTTTTTCCCTCGTTTTTATGTACAGTTGATAAAGCTTTTTCATTAATAAAGGCGAAAAGAAATTTTGTGTTTCAATAAGTGGTTAAACCCAAGCAGAACTATTTAATAGACTTCCAAATGAATCTTAAATAACTTCAAAACTTTTGAAATCACTTAACTCAGTATACTGTTTAGAGAATTACTTTTTCACTAACGCTAGATTCAACCATAATTATACGATCGTATAATATTCGGAGTGATAGATAATGCAGTTCCAAAAAGAATTTCATTGAAAAATTTAATGCCACGTCAATCATCAAAGCCTTGCCTTTAAAATAAGTAATTACTCAAAATAACTGAATCTAATAATTTCGAAATTTCTGAAGTTATTTTGATTCTTGAAAATATCAGTTAATAAAAATTACAAGTTTAAATGACTTAAAATAATTTTGATGGTGTATCAGTAAACACTGTGAATAATAACAACACAAAATTAGTTTTGCATTAGTCACTATTTTCCAGGTGGTCTCTAGAAAGATAATGAGACTAAATCAGAGATTTGAGCTGGCTAGTCATTTTGCAGGTGTTCTTATAGTTATTTTCATTTATCTCCATATTTATTAATGATAATGAAAACACACAAAAACATGCTTCTTAGTAATTAATAATTATATCAAGTTACTCAACTTCAATTTCCAATAATTAGCAATATATTAAAATGCTGAATGTACGATAAAAATGTTTATTTACATGCTTTTTGTTGGCTGCACTGAACTAATAACATTAGAAATAACATGAATGAATTATTTTTACTTCTGATTCTATAAAGATTATTATAATAATATTTGTAAGATTTACATGATTATTACCTGACAACCAGAATATTTTAAGTTTAAAGGGTTATTACCTGCAGATAATGAATTTCTGGTTTTCTGTGATTTTCTTGCACCTTATATTATTAAAGAATTTTTGCAAAAAGTTTGATATTTTTTGACCCAACGGATCAATAGATATTTCTGTTTATATAGTCGATAGATTTTCCACAATGTATCACAAATCGACCTGCTTAATTTCGCTGCTTTACGAAAATAGGCGGCAAATTATTTCCTGAAAACACATATCAGAATACATATCTATTACGTAGTAGCAAAATTGACTTAAAAAGTAAATTCATTATTTTATTAACTTATCAACAGCTGTCTTGTTTTGGGTCAAGTTTGTTCCGCTACCTTACAGATTATTTTCTTGCATTTTCTAAGGTGAATATCTCGACAACCGGTGATTTTTGAGACGTAAGAAAAATAATATGGGTTATTTATATCAAGAAGACTAATATTATGATATAATATCAGAAAAGTCCATTTAGCTGCAAGTAACCCTTTAACTTCATTTATTTCATTACTTTTATTAATATACTATTGACTTTTTGAAATAATTAATAAAAAAGGAAATTTTTATCACATACAATGGGTCAATGGTACTTTACAGTATAAAGCAGTAATAAGTAAGAAACAATAAGTTTTACCAAAAGTAGATATTTAAAGGGTCACATGCAGATAATGAATTTCTCGTTTCCTGTGATTTTCTTCTACCTTATATTTTGACCCAACTGATCAAGAGATATTTCTGTTTGTATAGTCGATAGATTTTCCACAAGGTAGCACAAATCGATCTGCTTAATTTTGTTACCTTGCGAAAATATGCAAATTTTTCGCTGAAAAACATATCAGAACACATATCTAGTAAGTAGTTGCAAAACTGACTTAAAAATAATGCAAATTAATTATTTTATTCATATAACATCAGTTGTCATGTGTTTGGGCCACGCTTGCTCCGCTACCTTACAGTGTATTTTCTGTATAGTAACGTTTTCCAGAGATTTACTTCAAGGATAGTGGGGATTCATTTATTCTTATTATAATAAAGTATCATAATGATTTCATGATAATACATATTTTATGTAATTCATATAAAATAAATTTGAAATTTGCTGAATCATTTTGAATTACATAGTTCTTAATTTCCTAACATAAAATTCATACAGTAGTTTAAAAAATCTCAGTAGTTTTTTACTACCAATGCATTTTGAACATTACTTGATAGCAATTATTGTAAGTCAACCTATATCAATGAAAAAAGTATGCATTTTTAATAACATTATATTTGACATTTCAGTTTATAAGTTAAAGATAAAGTATCTATTTTCAGTATAATTGACTACTTACCAATATTTATAATGAAAAAGATATTGATCAGATATCAGATAAATTTGAATTTCCTTTCCTATTATCACAATCACATATAACACACTTTTGAGAACATAGGAAGTGGATATTGATAATAATGCTTACTTGCTAAAATACGTACTCAACTTTTATTTTCGATCACAGAAACTTGAAATTTTGAATAAATCACACTTTAATAAAACTAAATAACTTCAGAAAATTTCTAACTGTATCTAATAATCTAAAACATTTTTAAGAAATTCTAAGACTGGCAAATCTCACATGATTAATGTAAATATCAAATGGAAATACAACATTGAATATTAGAGGAATTTAGGTTAGGCAGTCGGGTGGTTTATTCACACCCTTAATACCCACAAACGGGGAACTGTCTTAACCAGATGGTAAGGAATGGGCAGGCAGTTGACCGCGATCAAACATCGGTTTCGACCTAACAGATCTCATCAGACATCCCACCCCCTCGCACCTATATTCCACCCGTATTATGGGTCGATTTTGGTGCGACGTTAGCAATAGGTGCGAGGGCGTAGGGTGTCTGGCGAGACTTGGTACTACCGTTCGAAACTGCGGTTTCGCCGCGGTCACATGCCTGCTCTTTCTTTGCCATCTGGTCAAAACAGTCCTCCGTTTGTGGGTATCAAGGGTACTAAACCACCCAACTGTTGTACGTAAATTCCTGTAATATTCAGTGTAGTATATTTCCATTTGATATTTACATTAATCAGTGCGTTGTAAGATATTTGGCTTTCTTACCAATTTAATAGTTAGCACAATTCTTAAAAGTTAATGTCATTAATTTGCTCTAATAGTTTATGAAAAATTATTTTTATTGAACTCTAAAATTGCATATCTTATGTTTGCTGGAGGATAGATCTGTCATTTCCCCCTTATTAACATGTTTCAAAGTTTTATAGCGAAATACAAAAATAAATATTTATGCAAAAACTACTGGATCAAATCAATAGAAATTTTCTATATTATTGCGATGCATTGTAAGATCATTATTTTATACAAAATTACAAGATTTCATGATAAACGAAAATAATTTCGATGATGTATCAGTAAGCTTTATGAATAGGAATATTCTGATCAAATAAAATTCCCCTAAATATTTTCGGTTTTCTCTTATTAAATACACATTTTTGCATGAAGAATATAATTACGATTTCAAAATTGGAAATTGACGTTTCAAAAGAAATTCCGGTTTTTGTGAAATATATTAATCAATTATTTTTTAATTATTTCGAAGAAGCTAATCGTAGACCATTAACTCTTGATTTCATAAAATTGATAATTATGATTTTAAGAATATGGTGTATTATATTTTACTGCGCATAAAATAATGATAATAGATATTTTCAGTTGTAATTTAAATAAACAACGTAGTGGAAGTTATTCCAGAAATGACAATTGCGTGATTTCACGTATACGGTTAACTATGTAACAATTTCCTGAGTTTTCGAGTTCAAACAAATTCATTACCAAGCAAAAACTAAAATGTATTTGTTTGCTGATGCCTGTAGAAAAATATAAGAGAAATTCACTAAAATTAAAATAATGATATGACGAGAATAATTGAGCAGAAGAGTGAAGTATGTTCTTAGAAAAGGCATGGGTTAAACAGTTTTATTTATCCCATCTTTTGTATCTGCTTTGTTGACTGAGTTATACAAATAAAGGCACAAAGTGGCTCACCAAATTTTAATAAAAATTGGTTTAGTTACTGTCATAACATACTCTGATCGCAAAAAGACTTATTACCGCTACCTGTTTTCTTATTTACTCCTTTTACAAAAGTCATTAGTTACAATGAAAATAAATAGACAGGCATACACCATATCTAGAAAATAAGTCCATGCCTGTGATAGGATTCAGACCAACGTCTCTAAACTTTCCGTCATGGTGCACGAATCACTTTTTTAAGTACTATTTTTAAGTAGTGTAATTATAATTTTAATGTATTTTCTATTGAATACCATATTCTCAAAAAGTTGAACCCTTATTTCTTAAACGTTAATTTTACTATAAGCTCCTAAATTTCTAATAATTCATATCAAAATAATGGATTAGACCACTTCAAACCACAATAAAAAACTGGATTGATATTTCGTTTGCTATATTATCATACAAACCCTTTCAAAAAAAGTTTTATATTGTGTTTTGAAGTGGTATAATCCATAATTTTGATATGAATTATTATCGAAAAGCTACTGAATCTCCGGAAATCTAACTCCTAAATTTCTGTTTTTATCTGATATTTAGTAAGCTCCAACAAGGTTGAAAAATTTACTTGATGTCAAATTATTGCGTTGCTAACTTTCTATGAAAGCAGTTATCGAGTATTGTAGTAAATTGGTTGAAATTTGTAACTGACAATTCATCCATGCTTGTAATATGATATTGTACTGCTATTGTAAATTTTATCTTGAGATTTATTAACCAAAATAATAATCGAAATAATAATTCATATCAAAATTATAGATTAGACTGCTTCAAAAGACAATAAAATACTGAATTGACGTTTCGTTTCCTATATTATCATACAAACATTTTCAAAAAACAAATCCAGTATTTTATAGTGTTTTGAAGTGGTCTAATCCATATTTTTTATATGAATTACTATCAATAAAAGCCACTGAATCTCCGAAAATCGATTAATAATCGAAATATAGTACACATTATTACAGCAATTGATTTTTGTTTCGTTACAGAAGATGATTACAAAGTTCCAACCCCATCACCTGCAAGGCAAAGTATCAACAAACAGAGACCTCCACCTGACGTTCAACCACGTAGGATGCCATTTACAAAAGAAGAACACGCCATTCTCCACAAACTTGCAAATCCGCAGGGTAAAAGTCCAAATCCCAACCCTAAAATGAGTAGATTAGCCGTTCCAAGAAAGCCACCTGTTATAGTCAGTTCAGCGCCAAAACACATTCAGATCAAGCAGAGAGAATTTGTGACTTCTGCTCCAAAACCGTTGCAGGTCAAGCAGAGAGAATTTGTGACTTCTGCTCCAAAACCATCGCAGGTCAAGCGTCAAGAAGTTGTGAAATCAAATAAGAAACAGTTGCAGGTCAAACCCCAGACTGTTGTGACTTCAAACAAGAAGCAGTTGCAGGTCAAACCCCAGGATGTTGTGAAATCACATACGAAACAACCCAGCACTCAACAGATTGTAACTTCAGTTCCAAAACAGCAGAAACAAGACGAACCAGACGTTGTGAGTTTAAATAATAACCAATTGGAACGACAAGAATTGAATTCGAATTACAAAACTCTACAGTCTGATGAGGAATTTGCTGTGAATATAAAGTCACAAGAGTCGAAGTCCAACCAACAACAAGACGTAACGTCTAGTACGAAACTGCCGCAATTCAACCAACAACAATTTGTGGATTCACCTTCAAAACAGCAACAGTCAAAGAACCAGGATAAGCCGAAGTTGGATCTCAAGCAGTCACGATTCAAACAACAAGAGGACTTGGTTTCAGTTACGAAGCAGCCACAATTCATCCAGGAAGATTCCGCTAATTTAAACACGGAGCAGCAGCAGTCAAATGAGCAAGGTGAATCGAAGTTGGATGTGAAGATTTCACATTTCGAAGATCAAGAAGATGAGGACTCGAAGCAATTGCAATCCAATCGAAAAGATATTGATTCAAATTCTAAAAGGTTGACGATCGACGATGAAGAGGTATTGAATTCGAATCCAACACAGTTGGCTTTCAAAGAAAGGGATGAATCGGACTCAAATTTGGAGCAGTCAAAATTCAAACGACAAGATATTGCAGATTCAAAAGCTAAACAACAACAGTCTGATGAGCAAGAAGAAGAAAAATTGATCCCAAAGGAATCGCATTTTAAACAACATGACGAGAGCACAAATTCCAAACAATCACAATACAAAAGACAAGAACTAAATTCAATGCGTAATCAATTACAGTTCTCTGCAGAAGACTTGAATTCAAATTCGAAGGAGTCTCAATTTAAAAAGGAAGAAGACGAGAAAGCAAGTTCCAAAAAACCGAAATACGACACTGAAAAAATTGCAATTGCAGACCAAAAACGGCAGCAGCCAAATGATCAGGATGAATTAAATTTGAAAGTATCGCAATTCGAAGAGCAAGAAGTTGAGCATGCAAATTCGAAACAGTTACCATTTCAACGAATAGAATATAATTCATTTCCAAAACGGATGAAGATTGATAATGAATATGTAAATTTGAAACCGAAACACTCTCATTTCAAACAACAGGAAGACTCTACTTCAAATCCGAAACAACTGCAGTTTGAAGAAGAAGATCTAAATTCAAATTTAAAGCAATCACATTTCAAGCAACACGATGAAGTGAACTCAAACCCTGAACTGGCACAAACGCAACAGCAGGAATTAGAGAAATCCAATGAGCCGGATATAGAGCATCTGAATACTAAGCAGTCGCATTTCAAGGAGCAAGACGATAAACCGAACTCAAAACAAGAACAGTACAGAAGACAAAAATTTAATTCAATGCCAAAGCAAACTCAGCTCTCTGAGGAAGACGCGGATTCAAATCGAAAGCAGACGGAATTCAAACAAGAAGAAGATGTGGAAACAAATTCGAAAACGATGCAGTTCAAAAGAAAGGAATTCGACTCAATTCCCAAAAAGCAGTTACAGTTTGAAGAGGAAGATTTGCTTTCGGATCTGAAGCAATTCAAACAGAAAGATGAGAAAACTAATTCGAGACAACCACATTACAAAAGGGAAGAAATAAATTCAAAGCGTAATAAATTACAGATCTCTGAAGAAGACGTGGACTCAAATAGAAAAGGGACTGATTTCAAACAACAGGAAGATGTGGAAACAAATTCGAAAGCGATGCAGTTCAAAAGAAAGGAATTCGACTCAATTCCCAAAAAGCAGTTACGGTTTGATGACGCAGATTTACAATCGGATCTGAAGCAATTCAAACAGCAAGATGAGAAAATTAATTCGAGACAATCAAATTACAAAAGAGAAGAAATAAATTCAATGCGTAATAAATTACAGTTCTCTGAAGAAGACGTGGATTCAAATCAGAAGCAGACGGATTTCAAACAACAAGAAAATGTGGAAACAAATTTGAAAACATTGCATTTCGAAGGTCAAGAACTCAATTCAATCCCCAGAAAGCAGTTACAGTTTGATGAGAAAGATTTACAATCGAATCTGAAGCAATCGCATTTCAAACAGCAGGATGAGAAAACAAATTCGAGACAATCAAATTACAAAAGAGACGAAATCAATTCAATGCGTAATAAATTGCAGTTCTCTGAAGAAGATGACAATTCAAATCCAAAGATATCGAAATTTGAAGAGCCAGAAGACGAGAAAACAAATTCAAAGCATCAACAATTCAAACGACAAGAATTTGATTCAATGCCTACAGTTTTACAGTTCTCCGAAGAAGACATTAATTTGGTTGCTAAGCAATCGCAATTTGAAAAACAAGATGATACCAAAAAGAGTTCGAAACAGTCTCAGTTCAAAGAACAGGACGACAACACAAATTCGAAGCAATCACATTACAAGAAAGAAGAACTTAATTCAATGCGTAATCAATTGCAGTTCTCCGGTGAAGACGTTCCAAAGCAGTCACATTTTAAAGAGACAGAAGACGAGAACACTAATGAGAGACAAGTAAAATTCAGAAGACAAGAATCTGATCCACTTCCGAAACAGCTGCGGATTGACGAAGAAAGTTTGGATTTCAATCCAAAGCAGACCCATTTCAAACAGCAGAAAGACTTGAACTCCTATTCGAAACAGCTTCGATTTGATGAAAAAGATTTGAATGTGAATACAAAGCAGACAGATTACGAGAAACAAAAAGAAGAAAACACAAATTTCAAACAGTTTCAATTCAAGAGAAATGAATATAATTCAATTCCAAAGCAGCAGCAGACTGAACAGGACTTAAATTTGAATTCGAAGCGTTCGCGTTTCAATAAACAGGAAGAATCGAATTCAAATCCAAAACAGGAAAAATTTGATGAATTTGTGGATTCGGATGTAAAGAAGACAACTTTCAAGCAACAAGAAGAGGATATCGCAAATTCGAAACTGCCAAATTACAAAAAACAAGAGCTTAATTCAATGCGTAATCAAATGCATTTCTCTGGAGAAAACGGTCGGAAGCAGTCACATTTTAATGATCCAGACGACGAGCACACAAATTCAAGGCAACTAAAATTCAGACGACAAGATTCTGATTCACTTCAAAAACAGCTCCAGATTGACGAAGAAGATTTGAGTTTTAACACAAAGCAATCGCATGTCAAACAACAAGAAGACCCAAGTGCAAATCTGAAACAGCTGAGATTTGATGAATTTGTGAATTCCAATATAAAGCAACAACAGTTTAAACAACATGAAGACGAGAACTCAAATTCACAACAGTTTCCATACAAACGACAAGATTCAATTCCAAAACAGATGAAGATTGAAGATGATTTAAATTTCGATAGGCGAAAGACGAATTTCAAACAGCAAGAAGATTCAAGTACAAATCCGAAACATTTAAAATTTAGCGAAGATGTTGATTTCAATTCCAAGCAGACGCATTTTGAAAAACAGGAAGATGAGAACTCAAATCCAAAACAGGTGAAATTTGATGAACTTGTGAATTCAGAAATAAAGCAAGAGTCGTTTAAACAGCAAGAAGATGACAGCGCAATTTCGAAACAGTCACAATTCAAACAAAAGGAATTTAATTCACTTTCAGATCAGATGCAGATTGATGTAGAAGATTTAAACTTGAATCCAGTGGAGTCACATTTCAAGCAGCAGGAAGACACGAATCCACAGCAGAGACAGCGTCATTTTGATAACGATGAGAATTCGAATCTTAAGCAATCGTACTTCAAACGTCAAGAAAACGAGAAAACAAACTCAAACCAACTACAAGACGAGCAACAAGAATTTGATTCAATTCCGAAACTGCATCAGTTCGACGATGATGAAAAATCGAATCAGAAGCAATCATACTTGAAGGAACAAGAAGATGTCAATTCAAATATGAAGCTATCGCAATTCAAACGGCAAGAATTTGATTCAATTCCTAAACAAACGCAGTTCGATGAAAAAGAGGTGAAATCGAATTCAAAGCAATATCAATTCAAGCAGCAAGAAGAGGTGACTCCAAATTTGAGGCAGTTGCAATTCAACCGACACAGATTGATGAGTTCAAATCCTAATAGGTTACAATTCAATCGAAAAGAATTAATTAATGCCCTTCCAAAGCAATTAAAGTTCGATGATCAAGAGAAAATTGTGAATGTGAATGCGAAACAGACTCAAATTAAGCAGGATGAGGTGACTTCAAGACCGAATCAAATCCAACTTGAATCATTGCCTAAGCAGTTGCAATTCGATGAAGAAAATTCGAATCGGAAGCAGACAAATTTCAAACTTGAAAAAGACATGGATTCAAATTTGAAACAGTTTCAATTCAAACGTCAGGAATCTGTTGATCCAATTATTCCGAATCAGATGTGGCTCGCTGAGCCAGAGAAGAATTCGAATCTGAGACAATCGAATTTCAAACAGCAAGAAGACCTGAACTTAAATTCAAAACAACAACAAATATTGGGAAATTTAAATAAAAATTCAGAACCGCAAGAGCAAATTTTGAATACCAATCAGAAATCCTTACAACATGATAAGAGTCAATTTCATCCAGTTGATTCTTCATTCAGTTACCCGTCCAAATTAAGCAATGGTGCAGAATCGAATAATCAGCAATCTGAATTCCAATCCCCAATCAATGACGATTTCCATTTGGTGAAGAAACGCCTCACTTTCGACCAAAATCAACGTGACGTCGATAATCGAATTCCTCCTGAACCACAAGATCCTCAAAAAGGTTTACCCATGCAGCAATTTATACCGCAACCACTTTTCCCAGGCCAACAAAATTTACCTTCACCAGCTTTCCCAAATCAACAGGTTCTGCCCCAACAAGTACCTGGATCTTTCGAAAGGCAATCAACCACTATCAAGCCGACTGGTTTCAACCAACAACCGAATTATCAAGATTTCAGATCACCTCAGCAACCAGCTAAACCAGAAGTCAATTATCCGTACCAATCGCAGAAGTTGAATCCACAAAGTTACAACGGAAATCCTGTTGGTAATTCGCAACCATACCAAGGTTTCAACCCAGGTGAACAACCTGGAAAGAAAGTGATCTTCACGTTTTCTCCTCCGAACACAAATACTCAACAAAGTTTTAATCTTGGTCAACCCCAGAACAACCCAGGAACAATCTACCCTTATCCTGCTTTGAAATCAGACACTAACTCTTATCCCCCTCCAAACACAGATATCAATTCCTATCCTTCTCCGATCACAGATACCAAACGAAGCTACAATTCAGGCAAGCCACTAACCTACAGTTCAGGAAAACAACCAAGCTATAACTCAGGTCAACCACAAGTGAATCCAGTGATCAGCAATGGTTATCCGTATTCCTCTCCGAACACTGATGTCCAACAAAGTTACAACGGAATATCTGCTGCGATTGCTTCATACGTTTCATCCCAAAGTTCAGGAAGTCCGCAGCAAGATTTGCAGCAACCACAAAGAGAGCAAGACATAATTGAAAATCCAATATTTAATTATCAACCTCCATCGTCCATGTCTGGTCTTCCTCCTATTACTCGCCCAAAAGGATTGATTTTTGAAACGTAAATTTGATGTAAACTCTGAATTGATAATATAATTTGACCCATTTTTCAGTATTGGTAAAAATTGTTTTGAATAATAATTTGATTTTAGTTCATTCTGTAAGTTATTTTATATTATAGATGCAGTTTGAATTTCATTGTTTCATTTACCGTCACATTGTATCATGAAAGTAATACTGGTTTAAAAAATACGATATAAAATATAGCAGATTGGAAAATTACACGAAGATAAAAAAACATTATGTAAAATAAACTGATGTCAACATTATTGTCATTACATAAACTATACAATAATAACTGGTATATAATCCTTTTTAGTATTTTTTATTAATTCTAAACATAAGAACAAGAATATCTGTTAATAACTTGCTCAATTTGATTATTTCAGTTTGCTTTATTTTGAATAAAAAAATATGAGTGATAATAAATAATTTCAAGGTCTTTTTCAACATCTATTAAATATTATACAGTATCTTTGTATTATTATTATTATTTCTTTGCTAAAACAATAATACTATTAATGGAAACAATTAAGATTTGAATTTGTAAATTAAAAAACAGTGTCCCTCTTCCAACAAGACTAACCACATAAAATATCAGTAAAATAAGTGTTTTATTGTTCGACTCCGCAATTTGTGAATAATTTTATTATATATTTCTATACTGAACAAAATAATATACATGTAAATTTCGTATGGAAGCAAGAATGCTATAAATTAAATACCGTAGTTTAAAAAACATACATACTTGCATATTGAAGTAATTACCAAATTGCGTAAATACATTCGTTCGTTATACTGTAATAAATAAGTAATATAATTGGAATTTAATTTATTCATTAAATCTCGTGATTGAAATAATAAGGCATACATATTATTGTTCCAAATTTAGTCAGAGTTAAATATATCGAAGATGAACGTACTTTTCTGTAAGTTAAATTTTCTGATTTGCTTAGTAACGAGTGCCCGTGTTATTCTAAAACAACCGCCACTTAGAAAGTTCATAACCCAGCATGGGGGAAAAATTCACAATCAAGTTTTGAAAAACACATCTGAAAATCAAGTGAGTTTTCCTGCAGGAATTCTGGACGAAAGGAAGATACCTCAGCGTGACATTGTTTTTCGTCCAAGAAGTAACCAAGTGACACGTTCAAAATGGAATCGACTTGATCTACTTCCGATGTTCAACTGGAAAATTGGAGATACTGGAATTCATCATCAGCAGCAGTTTTCTACTAGTAGTGCGAGTACTCAGATTAAAAATGTATTTGGTGAACATCCTCAAAACAGAATTTTCTTGCCGTCTTCCAGTGTAATTACAAATCAGAAAAATTCAGACGAAAGTCTGAAAGTCGATTTGCGTGTTTCCAGTCTTCCTGTTGTTTACGGAAACATACATAAAAATAATCTACAGCAGGATATTAAGACATTTACAAATGAACGAAAAAGGAAATTAAATCGTTATCAGAAAGGACAAGGAAGTGATCTTTCCAAAACAAGAGCTAAGAACATTTTCAAAATTGAAACTGTGAATCCTCCGGAAGATAATTCCAAGCTGTCTGAAAGAAGAAAGCGTGATATTAACGAATCGATATCTGTTACTGAACAAATGGTAAACGTATCTACCGCAGTAACCAATAGTTTCAATATTTCTTCAACTGATAAAAATTACATTCAACTGGACACCACTGATTTACCTCTGATAGTTTTAAAAGCCAATGAAAATTCCGGTGATCAGAAACTTATAAAACCAAATAATGAGACTTCAGATATTCAAAAATTAACGGAACCAAATATTACAGTGTCACATGACGTTCAAAAAATACAGGAACCAAATATTACAGTCTCACATGACGTTCAAAAAATACTGGAACCAAATGTTACAGTGTCTCAAGGCGTTCCGAAAGTAGTAGAACCAAATGCTAAAGTGTCTCAAGACGTTCAAAAACCAATCAAATTGTTTCAGGATATTTCAAAAGGTTCTAAACCGAATCAGGTGTCTAAGAGTGTCCAAAAAACTATTACTGGTCGAAAATCAAAAGATAAAACAAAGTTTTATGACTTTTCATCAGGAAGTGACGAAGATTTTCGTATCTCCTCTCATCCGGAAATTGATGAACTGCCGACATTTCAAGTACCAGTGTACATGTCTTTAAAATGGAATGTGAAGGCCAACAACAGAAAGAACTAGTGTGCTCAACTGATTTTTTTTTAATGAGACAGCGTTTTTTTATAATGTTAATGTGCCTAGATGTGTAAACTTTTTCATATTTAGAGAAGGCAAAGGGGGACAATAAACAATGTTAATATTAAGATGGTTTTACCCCTAGCGGTCGATACAACAATAAATATGCGAATAAAAATTTGGGCAGATGTGGGAATTGAACCCGACGCCTCTCGCTTTCCGGGAGAGCGTCTTAGCCATTTGGACAACCTGCCACACCATTTTTAATCATGCTTGTGGTGTGGCAGGTTGGCCAAGTGGCTAAGGCGCTCGCCCGGAAAGCGAGAGGCGTAGGGTTCGATTGCCACATCTGCTCAAATTTTTGTTCGTGTATTTATTATTGTATCGACCGCTAGGGGTAAAACTATCTAACATTGCAAACTTTTTCATAAATAGTTAAAAAGGAGATTTTAAATCATCATTATCAGGTACATTAGTGATTCCATTTTAAAATTGTGTTATAGTAATTCAAAAAATTCAAATTACTATTTTAACTTGCAATGTTATTGTTGAATACTGTACATCTACGAAATAATAGTTACATTTCTTCCTCCTGCTAAATCGAGTTTTTTAAATTTCTAATTCCTTGGACGAGGGATTTTACATCTCCATATAAAATGATGTTTCTCATTATTTATTATAATAAACGAAAATAAAAAGGACGTTAAGCAGTATCATTGTTATCAAATTCATTTCTTTTATTTTATATTTTTTGATCAAAAAATGGAATTAAATAAAAAAAGATTCAAATTTGTAAGTATGAATATAAAAAGACATTCCGATCCTTATTATGAGATGAAATGAAAATTTTATTCTTTGCAAACAATTCCATTATCTACTTTATATGATTCATAAGTTCTTGGAAAAATGAAATCCAAAAAAAGTAAATAATGTATGACAAATCATCACGAATAAAAGTGGCAAATGCAAACAGATTTATCTTTTAATAGTTATATGGATATATTATTATACCGATTCGACATCACCACGACATCAGTGATGCGTTCATATCCGTTTTGCACCACATGATGTTAAAATGAATAATGAAAACGGTTATTTTTATATTAAGATTATTGTAAATGGATTCAGAGAAAAAAGTGATATTCATTTTGATAATAATAGATTGCCTGATAATTATAGGGGTTATTAAAATGTGAATTGTGTATTTTCTGTGTTCTTGACTGTGAAATCAGTTATTCATTCTACCTCCTAATCGAGAAATTTTTGATAAATTACGTAATATATTACATAATAATTCATCTTCAAAATAATTATGTATTAGACCACTTCAAAACACAATAAAACACTTGATTGATGTTTCGTTTCCTATATTATCATACAAACATTTAAAAAAAAAACAATATGTTGAGTTTTTTTTTAAATGTTTGCATGACAATATAGCAACCGAAACGTCAATCCAGTATATTATTGTCTTTTGAAGTTGTCTAATCCATAATTTTAAAGTTGAATTGTTATCAAGAAAAGCCACTGAATCTCCGAAAGTCAATTCGCAATTACATGATTGTTTTCTCATAGGCCTAAACATCAATTAAAAAATATATGATGTAGATAAGTATTTTTATGCCATTTTCTTAAATGCTGTTATTAATGAGCTAAAATATTCAAACAAATTTATATATAATTGCAGAAATTTTCAAGCAGCCTCTTCAAAATAAACACGTATATCTACAGTGTACAGTGTGGCCCAAAAAAGTGGGACACTTTTATAGAGCGCCATATTTTCTAAAATAATGAAGATTAAAAGTCAAATTAAAAGGTATGTTCCCGAAAATGTATGGTTTTATGGCCTAATCCGGCCGCTACGGCGTTACAAGTAAAATAAAACGTGAATGACCATCTACCGGTACAACACTTTTTTATGCATAGATTTTTGTTTTTTTCCGACTTATGTTCATTTTTATGAAATTTTGTTCTTATATAATGTATCATGCATTTCTACTCGTTCAGCGGTGTTTTTACACCAATTAACTTTTATCTGAAAATTAACGACGTTATATAAAAATTGATTCGGAATACTGACATATTATTTTACATTGGGGTAAAATAAAGTGTTGTGAAGAATGAATACGAAAATACTGTGTCTAACTGTGTTAGTAAGCTTTGTAACTAATTGCATAGTAGCACATCCTGCCTCAGGAAGTCAAAAACGAGGTAAAATATGTACAACTATGAAATTAAAACGTTACAATACTAATGTAAAAAAAATTAAAGTACGCGTAACAATTTATGAAATGTAAATATATTTACTTTTATTTTATTAAAAAGTAGTTACTACAGATAACTACTGAATATACAAAAGAATAAAATAATATTGTCAGCAGTTTTGTATAATAGCTAATTTACTATAAGAAAAAATGTCTAAAATGAGTAAATAAACTAAGTAATGTGTATGAAAAATAATTAACCTTAGTTTTGAGTTACTCTTTTAATCTATTTGCCTTCAATCGTAAGAGAAATTCACTACCAACAATTTTAAATTTATAACTTTAAAATTTTCCAGTTTGAGTTTCACGTCCACTTTCAAATAGAACGGGCAGATAAGCACTTTTTGTTATGGTCGATCAATATTAAAATATTATGTTATATATTCTTGTAGAAAATATGGAACATCTGATCATGAGAAGTGATGCAATAATAAGCTAATGGCTAATGACAATGTATATTTTTTTCTATGAATTGCATAAAATAATCTAAAATTTACAATATAGCCTAATTGAAATGATTTTAACTGACTATTTTGCATTGGAAAAAAAATTAAGGACAAAAAAAAATTCGACTCAAGTGGGAATCGAACCCACGACCTCAGTCTATCCAGAACCGTGCTCTACCAACTGAGTTATTGAATCCAACAAAAAATTTCTCGTTCTTAATTTTACATAATAGTTACTCGTCAAATAGAAGCAATCAAATTGCTCATACTAAATGACATTGAACTATTTACTTCTTAACAGCGTCGACTGTGAGTAATGTTATTTTTAAATGTAATTATTAGAAACTTTGCAAAGGACAAAACTTCTAATAATCTAATTCAAAAATAAAATTTTCGCTCTGAAAAAATACGGTAATTATAATTTCAGAGCAATCAGATGAAGACCCAACAGCAAAAATGGACCTAAAACCACCAAACCAACCATTACGAATACACTACGAAGGAACAGAAGAACCAACAACAGAACAACAAGAAGAACAACCAGAAGATACAACAACAACTACTACAACAACAACAACAAATCCACCAATAGTACCAAAACAACCAAGAATGGGAAGACCACAGCTTCCGCCCGGTTATTTTTATTACCCTTCCGCCGACCATGGTTCAAGAATGGAGTCATCTATGAACGAGTGGCCGCCCTGGATGTCCGAAATGGGCGGCTGGCATGAGCAAACTAATACAAGAATTATATATGCGGATATGTCCAGCAGTTCAGGTGGTTTTTACGGCGGCCGTGATAATTCTGGTTTTGATCAAATGATGAAAAGTATTGCTGAGTATCACAGGCGGCAAATGGAGACAGACGCAGCTGATAAGCATGGTGTAGGAAAATCTCAGCACATGAAGTTTAAATCCGCTTAATATTTAGTTGTTTTTGTAGTTTGCTTTTGAATAAAAGGTTCTGAATGTTATTTGTTTAAGATTTGTGGAGTTCATTTTATTAATTTTCTAAAAATGTCATCAAATTCATAGTACATTTTTTGTGAATTTAGTGTTATAAAAATTATGTGAAGAAACAATATTAATTTATCATTTTTTTTTAGCTTATACGTTGCAAATCCACAATGAAAATACAGAATACACAGCTTTTATCAAGACATTATATACATTTACAAATAGATATACAGTACAGTAATTGAAAGGAATATAAACATTAGGTGCATAGTTTGTTGATGAAATGTTTAGATGAGATTCTGTATTTTCATTGTGATTATTGCAACGTATAAGCTAAAAATGATAAACACATATGAAACCATTGCTTTCAAAAATAATAAAACAATATGAAGCTTTTCAAGTGAGAGCAACTGATACTTTGGAACCATACGTTAAAAAGAATTATATTATTTCTGATTTTATAAATCAAATTCTATACTTTGATACAGCTATATTTTTTATAAAAATAATAAGAAAAGTATTCTGATAATATTATTATGTTGAATTACACACAAATACAAATCGGAGAGAAATAAGAAAATTATTTAGAAAAAAGTGGATGATGTTATCCAAAATATTTCTCGAATCTCACGTCAGCAAATTTATTGTGGACGTTTAAAATTATTTTTGTAATATTGAAAAAAAGCAGTAAAAATTGAAAATGGCAATGTATACTAATGATAAATAATCAAATATAATGTTTCGTATATATTGTTATCACAAGGCAGATCTACACTGTATGTTTTATATGTAGAATAACTTGTACCTACATAATCATGTGATGCTGTCAATAGTAGAAATGTACGGAATACTGTATATTGATGGAAATGAAAAGCCGAATTCAGTAATAAGCACCCCTGATGATGAATTGTTCAATTCGAAACATGTTGGTTAATGTGCTATAATAATAAGAGTGCTTATTACGGAATTCGACTTTTCATTTCTATCATATATATATAAATATGTTTATTAACACTCTGTTTGTCATTACAAATAGCCCAAGGACTCAGAATAACAATAATAAAA
>JAQIWE010000342.1:0-23529 GCA_034698565.1 Campodea plusiochaeta | reverse complement strand
AGTAAATAAAACAATTTTTTTTAGTTCATTGGTGACCCCACCTGCTCACCAGCTGACCTCTTATTCGTTTCACAACCGCTTTAAAATATATCGTATAAAAATTGGGGAAGCCGTTTTCTAAATTATGCTTGATCAAATAGCGATTGCTCTTTTAGCGCAGAAATTTCAGAAGGTCTGTTTGTCATGTAATATAACAGTCACTTCATCTAAATGATAGATACACATCTTTCAGTTTGTACAAAAGTTAGCATATAAAAGTTTTTACTTTGGCAACTGAGTTTGCTCTTATTGCCAAATAAATTGTTTGAATAGTAAAACAATAGCAACATATAATGTTACTAATATACGTTATAGCCGTTTTTATATTGGAGTACGTGCTACAAGCTATATATACGATTGTATCTGTAACTTGATTTTAAGTTACAATGTCATCGGTTACCTGTGATAAAAGTAAACATGTATTCTGATAATCTGATAATAATCAATTGTCTTACTTTCAGTTATGATCTATTTTATTATTTTAGAAAGCTTTTCCTTACTTATTCATTTTTAATGTAATAATTGAAATTAATACGCGTAACAGATAAATACGAATTATGCCTGCTCACAGAATGCTATTTTAAACGTCAATACATAGAATAGGTTCACAAGAATATTTTTGATTAACAAATTATTTTATTCAGTATAGAAGAATTTAGTTTCTTTTATAGATATTCTAACACCTGTGTTTAGGGACTGAATGAGATCATTTCCGTACTAGAACTACATTATGATTTTCTTAAAGTGTTTTAACAGGAATATATTGATTTTGTTACTTTTAAAGAAAGTCCGTACTTTATTTAATACAGAAGCTGCTAATAAATCAGGCGGAGTAAATGTATCACGTCCATCAGAATCTCGTTCTGAAGAAGCTGACGAAGAAAGGAAATATGTAGGAGAGGAAAAGGAAGTTCATAAAGACGATGATGATGAAGATAGTGAAACACATGAAGTATTTGTTGCATCAAGAAAATCAACAGGTGATGATGGAACTATATCTAAAGAGGAGGAGGATAAAAGAAGAAGATTACAAGAGATTGGTGAACATCTTCAGCAATTAGAACTGACGGAAAGACCAACTCAAATTATACAACAAGAGGTTGAAGGTATGAAATTTAATATAAATTATAACAATATACATACATGCATTTGTGTTCAACTCTTTGAAAATCTCATTATATGTAAAAAAAAAAAAAATACAGATGCAAATGACTTTTGTATACGTGTCAGAGAATATTTTAATGAGATATAGTGGTAGAGAACACAAAAGTTTGACATTTTTTTCATTATCCTATATACCTTTTCCGAATCTCTTGGATATTGTATTTTGAAAAAGGTAGCATGCTTGGTTTAGAAATATCGGAAACGGTTTTAATTATTGTGTATTAGTGACAATTTTATCTTCTTATTGTCACTTTGCTAATGCGTTACAAATGTATGTTGACAAAACTTTCTTGAAGTAGTTAAAAGTGTCAGATTTCCAGAGTATACAAAAAATAGGAAAGTCGTCAGTAGATAAACAAATTAACAATATGAAGGTAACAGGAGGAAAAAAACATCCAGTAATATTGAGAAAAGTTCACAATAACTTCAGAGTTTTTTAACAAGACAAGTCCATTCGCGAAGGCAGTGAACTGTGGCAACGTAGTAATCTGCAGGAAATCTCGTTGTTTACATGTCTCTACGCATGCTCTGGGTAAAAACATTGTGTTGAAAGTTTTAATCAATCAGATCATATGTCAACAAGAGATTTTCTCAGTGCAAACTGCTGCTTTGCCACATTTCGTTGCCATCGCGGATATGTTTGATGGAAGTCGTTGCCTAGGACCGGAACAGCGCAATAAGCAAGGATACCATGAAAATATCGTTAAATTACTTTTACATGTCAATGTTAAGGGGTAATGTTTTTTTTTACAATGCAAATTACTTTATTGGTTAACATGCTCTGTTAATATTCTCAAACCAATTTTCAACATCCAATATACTTTTGTGTAAAAAGTTTTTTTATATAAATTCATTGAGGAATTCGAAAATTTCCTTTTTTTATGAAAATGAAACGTTTGCTAGAATAGCTTTATTGATTTGAAGTATCGTATAGATTCCGACAGAAAATAGTTTTAATTATGCCCCTGATTCTCCGCCAAGAAAAACGTAAACGGTAAGTCGAATTTGATGACAAAACTTTCTAAAATTAAAAGTGCTTAGTAAAAAAAGAAGAGAGAGAGAGAGAAAAAAACAGAAAAATCAAAACATATTAAAATCAGAAGTTAGTAAAACGGTTTAATATATAAATCTTAATTAACACATCTTTTTTTAGAACACATTGGAGAAGCAGCATCAGAACCAACATTTATGAGAGTAGATGCTTCATTGGGATCATTCCAGGAAGGAGCTGCTGATTTAACACGAGAAGACCATACCCATGTGCAGCATGGTAAGATACTTAAATTTTTATAAGTGCGATTAATATATTTTCATGATTGATGCGATTATTTTGACTGAGAAAGTCAACAGAAATGTAACTTAGAACAAAGGTATGACAGTGAGTTTGTGTATGATATTATCTTGCATAATTTCCTTCTTTTATTAATTTAAGGCAGTTGCTCATTATGAATGTAGTGGTGACCGGTCTTTTAGGTTATACCTTGTATATATCTTAAATAAAAAAAAATGCTTTATGAATTTATATATTTTTTTAATGTAGTTTACCTGAATTTAATAAAGTACAGTGTTTTACCTGGAAAGGTTTTCAATCATTTAATGATATTTAATGATAAAAATATGTATTTTATACATCTCTCTGTGACATTGATCACCGGTATTATAGCGGATGGATTTCATTTAGCTATACCGGAATTTTGTTAGTTGAGTAGAATGGACGATTATTAATATAGTAAGATTACCGGTACCATAATTATCGTACCTTCTAAATATCTCCTGAGCTATGACTTTTAAAATACCACTGTAAATTACAATTAAGCAGTTAAATTTCCAGATTTCAGATGAGTTTCCCATTTTTATCGCAGCAACAACTGATGAACACAGCCATTTTGACTGAGAGACGGATTTTCGGAACTACGAATTTTGACATGTTTTTTATCTGAAATTTCAAGCTCTGTAACGTTTTCTACATTCAAGATGACTATTGTATCATTTTAACAAATTTGGCATCGCTTTATCCTCTACGTTGTCACTACATTTACCTTCAAACAATAAAAAAACTTATAGCTGAGGATTTATTTCTAAATCTTGTCCGTCATTCAGGAGATATTTACATGGTGTAATAAATGAGAACACTGAGAAAATCAAAAGGAGAGAGAGAGAGAGAGAGAGAGATTGAGAAATAACAATGCAAAAAAATACTCATTAGTATTATATGATATTTTCAATGTTACTTCTTTTTGCACGTATCTTGAAATGAAATAGTTTACTTAAAAGTTTATATTTTGTTACAATGTATCTTCCTTTCTATACAGAATCCACAACAGTCACTTCTACTTCTGCTTCTAAATATCAAACGAAACAGGAGGAACTTGGTACAGGTAAGATCATTATTATTAATGTTTTAAAAAATAGCATAACAATATACGAGTATCAAACCAGTTCAGAGTTCAATTAGTTTCAGAAATTATGGTGTGTTCCATTTAAAGAAAAGTATAGCTTCCACGCAAAGAAAACAATAACAGTAAGCCTTGAAGAGAGAGTGACATTTCTTATGATCAAGTGATGCTGCGGTCATTATATCTATAATCACTCTTGCTTCTCTGGAACCTGTAAAGTGGAAGGGTTCCGGATTAATCAAGTAATTTTTGGATATCACACGTTTCTTTTGATTTTAATATATATCAAGTACTGTATATATTTTTAAAGTATTTACTGTATAATATATTTTAATGCACGGAAACCCTGCGAGACTACGTGATGAAAAATAAAATGAAGTGAAATAAATCAGTACAATTAAAGACTATATTGGCGTTGATATAGATGCAGCCGTAAAAGATATCTCGGGAATTCCTTTCTCCCAGTATTATTATTATTATGAAACTTTCATCATTTTCTAATTCCTTTTTGTTTTTGTTTTTTATTTCTAAACATTGTATATTTAATTTATTGCATTATTATAATACAATAAATTAATAATTGTTGATAATGATTATTAATTGGCTTGTAATATTGTTGTTGATGTGTTTTACTCAGTACAGTCTTCATAATATTTTTTATGAGAGAATAATTTTTATGAGAGACGTTCTTGGAATAAAATAAATTATATTGCGAATGCGTTCCTTATATACTTATCAATAGTTGTTATCTGACTTATCTACTTCATATTCGTCGGTTCATCGATTCGATATGCGTCGACTCTCAGTGGATTTTTAATTTTATTGTAATCAGTATAAAGATTGTCATTTCAATAAACATATAGAGTATGGTTTCCAATAGCCATGATCAGGAATTGTTATCGACTCGATATTGGAAATTATTTGACATGGAATTATTTTTACAGAATTTTTCTTATATATACTTACCTGTACAGCCGGCGGAAATCCAGAAACAGGACCTCGCGCCCTGCGCAGCGAACATCAGCTAGCCGCAGACAGGTCCGCCCTGAACTTGGTGGCCTCCCTCTGGGCGAAGGACAGAGTCTGACGTACCACTTGCTATTTTCTATATAAGACGTTTCAGCACCTGTATATCATTTCCACCCGATTGAAATATAGACAATACGATTCCGCCTGTTTTTAGCGCGAGGAAATAACTTGCTTTTTTTCAGTATAGTACTTGAAAATATTAGTGCAAAAGTACTAGATATAAAGCCTAATATGCCCAAGAAAAATACATATTAGGTTCTTTATACCTTGGAGGAATAAATAATATAACCCTCTATTTATTCCTCCAAGCTTTATACAAGCAATGAAAATAATTTTAATATCCTGAAAAACAAAGTGATTTAGTGATAGTTCCGTTTAATTTCGAAAGTAAAATAGTGCTACTCTATAATTATGCTCGTTCCAAGAAGCACAATGAAAAGAAACCTAACCTTCTTGAAATAATAATAATAATAATAATAATAATAATTAAATTACTTTATATATAATTCAGTTCACGTACGCTTGTAAAATATAAAGGTAACTAAAAAAATGTTGTCCTTTTTTGGATTATAACACTATAAAGAGGAATAATAAAAACTTTCAGTCACTATATTGTGTATTGTAACTAATGATGAGGGTGGTTACTGATAATTTACATCATCGTATGATAAAACCTTTTTATAATATTATACTGTATATTTTTTATCCTGACAAACTGTGTATTAAGAAAACATTTATTTTCGGGCTTCGTTACAGAGTATTACCTTTTTATATTGCAAAATTATGTTCAGTGAACCACTGTGTATTAAATAAGAAATTTATGAAATTTTAACAGATCTAACAATAGTCTGGTATAAAAAAAATGTACTAAACTGTACTAATAGTGTATGACTTAAAAGCGAGCGGAAAGGAATTACAAAATGAGCGATATTAATAACATTGAAGTGCGCTGCAGCTTGCATTTAAGAAAAACGAGCGGAATAAATGAGCGGATTCGTAATACAGGAATGAGCGGAAATAATCGCGAATTTTAGAATTCCGATAAGCGTGGTTAAAAAAACATCTGTATATATTTTATTTCACTTTTAGAGGCGTATTCAGCTACACTACCTTAGTTTTGATTTGAAACCATTTTTAAACTGAAGAAGTATAAAAAATATAGAGAAAATGGTCGCTTTGCAAACTCTTTCAAATTATTCCAATTATATATAATATTTTGCTAAAATGTTCTGAGTTATGAAAATACTGCAAAATAGTTTAAAATCACTGCTCAAAATAATTGCTTCTGATTCAGAATATGATTATCCTTCATGGCAAAAATTGAACAGGTGTCACTGTTTATATTATTGTGAGTTTTAACTTCCATTACTGATTTTATTTATTTTTCAGGGGCTGATTCTTCTTTAGAAGAAACTGCTCGTCTGGCCGAAGGACAGTTCCTCCAGCAGGAGAGTGGGGTTACAGGTATGTTTGAATACTATTATTACAATATTTTAAAACAGTGTATTATTTTAAAAGCCATTGTGCTAATGTAGCAATTGAAAAGTATCCCTGCATCTCATAGTTAATTAATTCAATTTCAAGGTGGTTGGTATACAGAAACACAAAAGGCGAAATCACAGTAATAAATTAAATACGCGTTATCTATTGTTTAATTAGATCTAGGTTATATTATTATAATCTCTGACCTAACTTCAGTTTTGCGTGAGAATAAATTTCAGTTCTTTTTTCAATCAAAATACTTAATGCAATCCCTCTATTGATTTTCGGATTTTTGAAATAACTATGTTTACGTATTATTATTCCTACTTTCATACATCACTTTACAAATACAGTATAGCACAAAGTACATTATGTAAACAATACATAAATATTGTAATAACTTCAATTACAGAATTTACCAAAGTCAAGAAACATAGCATTAAAATAAAATAGGGTAGAGCTACTACTTAAGTTCAAATTCAGAAACAACTGTGATGCACAAATAAAAATTTATTTTTGAAGTACATAACTTCTTCATAAACAAGTTCAATTTCATATCACCTTCTGTATCTTATTAGAAAATAACATTTTATTGACATGCATAATTTTCTTACTTTGCTATTAAAGAAAATACATAAGGGAGACTAATCATAATTTAAAACATGTCTCTGAATTCCATAAACCCCGTAAATCGATAATTTCGCCACCTTGAAATAAATATTTATGTAGTTATAAACATGATTAGATAAAGAAATGGGCAGATAGATATTTTGCTATTATATATTGATGGAGAGGAGAGTACAGACACGAGAAAAAGTATATCGTTAAGAGATAGCTTCTAACCACAATTGGATTGTTTACTAAAATTCCACTAAATAATCACTGAGTTTTGACTTTTGAGTGTTCGTCATTTTTATAGGTGATCATCAAAAAATTGAAATGAACTATTTGAAGTGTAATGTTAATATCTGTTGCCTCATGAATAAGAAATTGCACCATGCTTAATAGTTATTTAATTCAAAGGAAATTTAGGCAAATCTTACAATATTTATTTAAATATCAATGTAACTACGACCCTAGTGTAGCTGATGAAGCTTAGTACATCGAAAGTGCGAGCGTGCACTCATCCCATTTTTACCATTATTTTTAGATAGGTGAAGGCAGTTCTTCCTCGTTTGTGGGATAATAGGTAGCACTAATAGTAATATAATAATAATAATAAATAATATCTATTTCTTTATAAATGGGCTTTAATGGGTAGTAAATCACCTGACTGTTGAATCTTATACTCTGCTAGTATTCAGTATAATATAATAAATAATCTTTGAAATTTACATATTAATATTGTAAGATTTGACTAAATATCCTTTGAATTATATAGTAAATAACTTGCAATACTTCAATATAATGCATACAAATAAAGAAAGTTCCTGATTTCTTTTCACTTCTGCAAAAAATATGATTGTCATCTTTTTAAATTCTAAAACAATGAACAAAATTCAATATATTCACATAATGTACTTACTAAGTTCTCTAAAATCTGTTTATGATTTGTCTCAATATTAATTATAATTAACCAGCTACAACTCACAAAAGAAACGACTTTTTTGTTTATCTGTAAGCACACTATCATGATACAAGAAAGTTTTAAAATTGCAGAAATTCCTTTAAAAGTTACTGTAGGGGTTCAGTGATAGAAAAGACTCTTGGTGAACCTAGCCGCACCTATTATTATTTTATGTACATTTATCATATAATTAAATACAATAAAGGAATACTATATTAAAAATCACAATAATATATCAATAATTGTTGTAGTTTTTCGAGACTAACCTATTAAACATAAACAGACGTATTTATAACATTAATATTCACTCAACAGAACACAGAGAAAGATCAGGGCTAGAATGAACGAAATTCACAAGGCAAAGATTAATGTTCAAGAAATTATCTCTATACTGTTAGAAAGTATTGAGCAACTGTTGATATTACTAATATTTCATACTGAGCTTTAAAATAATTTTTCTAATAATATTTTTATATTTTTTCTAACATACTTGTATACGTTGTATTAAAACTTTAAATTTACTGAACAGCGATAAGAAATTTACATAATAAGAGGGTAGGTTACATTTTTGTGTACCTTACTAAGACTATTTTTATAAAATTTTGGAAAAATCAATGAAATCATACTCTTTTACTGTTTGAAAATAAAAATTACTTACAAGTTAAAATAGTAACCCAGTATGACTGTGTTAACCAAATGATGAGAGATATGAGATTTGATGTCACTTATATATTGACAAGAAATTCGTTACATAATCTGAATTCTCCTCTCCAATACAATAATTTTTTGGTGCAGTTATGCTATTGCATTAAAGTAGTTTCCGTTTGTTTGTTTTTACCAAAGGTTACTAACATAATGTAGAATGAATGTGCTGTGTGAAAGTAACAATGCTAAATTGAAAAAGGGCTTTTTAAATTCATCCAAATAAATCCTAACCTTTCATAACCAATAAATGGTAAGTACTGCTTTAATAATTGATTTCGCAATGCTTTTGTTGCTGCTTTAATTTTTGTTAATTATTTAGGAGTTGTTAAAATGCAATTTTATCATATATAATGTTTACTTTCAATTTTACATAATTATTAAAAATAACATCATCAAATATTATAGGTGTTTATTGTTAATTATTGTGGTGTTTTCAAAGGGTCTGATCCGAAGTTTTCCGAAATCAGTCCTAAAGTTAAAAGATATAACATTTTCTATTTCAAATTGAATTTCTCATCACGCATTATTTCTGAGAATATTCGCACAAATAAATTATGTAGTTATTTTAACTATATTGAAATGCTATTTTTATTTATTTCGATGATATATATTTTATAATCATACAACTTGGCATGAAGTGCATTAACTTTGCAACCCACAAAAGCATTAGCTTTCTCTGTGAATGAAATTTGCGAGTTCAATATACCATCAGAAAATAATCACATTGTCATTTATTTGCACCGACGCTGAATGTATTTATAATTGCGAGTCACTTTTAAGCAACCATTTTTAAAAAGAAGATACTTTGAAGAAATTGGAGGAAGAAGCAAAGGAAAGTGGAATTTCATCTGGCAATAGTAAAATTATACGAGAAGAGCTCAATTGATTTTTATTTAAAAGTTATGTGATGGAATATGATGCGGATTGTGGGTTGGAATGAAAACAAGCACTTTCTCATCATCTCATTTATACTTTTATTTGCTGTTTCGATCTCGTATTGCTTCATACTACAGTAATTATGCAGATTAAAAGAAGAAAAGAAAGTCATGCTATGTAGTTTCTGCTACTTCACACAATTATGTCTCCTGTAATGAAAAGGAATATTCTGTATATTGTATTTATGCTCTTTATAGCTTCATAAGTAGCAGTCGCATAGGCGCTTGTTAAGGTCTTATTTTGCTGCGATGCCTCCCTCTCCTCCCTTCCTGTCCTGATAGTCCGTGTGGGAGTGAGATTGCACAGATGCCTGAATTTTTACTTGGAACATTTTGTGTCATCATGTCTTATGATGCTTTTCTATGGTACAGTGCCGCCTTCCGAAGGTCACTACCACATCACAAGTTTTGATTCTCATCAAAAATTGGAGAATGTAACATCAGAAGATATCCCACTAATTCAAACGGACAATATTCCAACACAAGAACTTTCTTCTCCAGAAAAACCAGAAGAGAAGGGCGAAAAAGATTCTGTATATGCTGAAAAGTTTTTGAAACAGTCTGAAAAGCAGAACAAAGCGGGAAGAAATATCGTTGAAATGATACAGAAATGCATAAATCCCATTGAAAGCTTGCAAGAGAATATCGGTTCAGAGTCATCACATAATGTAGTTATGAATCTCAACACAGAAGAAACAGAATTCCCTGAATGTAAAACACAGTGTAGTAGTACCGTGTTTACTGAGTCTGAGATAAAAAGTGAGGAAAGTAAAGTGACCATTCCTATCACACTTGGGAAGGAAATTAAGGGAATTTCAAATATGTACGTAGTAAGTGAAGATAAGTCACTCGAAACTTCTGAATATGAAATTGGTAATATCTCTTCAGAAGACACAACTGATGAAACTGGTTCAAGGCCATTTAAATCACAGCAGCGTATTCTGGAATCACATAGTACCCAACTAGTCAATCAAGGTTCTGTACAAGTTATAGAAGTTGAATCAGATTATAAAGACTCTACTTTAAAACCTGATGTAAGGTATGATAAAGTGAAAATTCCATTATTATCGCTAATGGAAATGGAAGTAAAATCAACAATACCAGACAGCTGTGAAATAACTGAGTCACTTTCTTCAAATGATCAATCGCAGTTGGATCCTGATGGCAATCAAGTACATGACACCATAGTATTTTCATCCAAGAAAATTATTTACCATTATGAATCTTTAGACATGGAATCTCCCATTCAATGGTCTGCTACAGAGAAAGCTCCTTTAACTGACGTTGATACTGGCATTAGTTCTGAAAGAACAAATGAAACGGTAGCTACTACAGAAAATTTCACTTTTCCGGAGAGCCGTCATCAATCAGATACTGCAGTTGATACAGACGCCGAATTTTCTGATGGCGCATTTAGTCCGATGGGTGACATGGAATTGACGGAGACAGATATTCACCAATCTTTTGGAGCAAATAATAATAAGACATTTCCAGTAGCAACCGAAAGATGTGAGGTAGCTGTTTTAACTGAAAACATAAGCATGAAGGATGCAATTCTAAGTCCAGTACAATTCACGAAATCCCAGTCTACGAGTCCTTTCCAGATAGAGTTGTCAATGAGAACAATTGCAACACAAATTCCAGAAAGGAAAGACTCCGTTTCCAGTCCTATCAAATCTGAAAGTTGCATTAAAAAGGATATATCAACTTCAACAGGAGAAAATTTGACTAGGGAGACATCGTTTGGTGACGAAGGAAACACTGTTCAACAAGTGGACGCAGATGCATCTGGAAAATCGTCCGAGCTATCTGATGTGAATAAACTAGATGAGTCAATGATTAGCTTCGCTGACAATGAAGCCATAAGAAAACTGAAACAAAAGAAATACCTATTTTTAAATCTCAGTACCACTGAAAAATTACATGATGCTGAAAAATGTGGAGTTACGTATATATGTGATGAAACTCAAACAGACCTTAATAATGAATGTTTTCACAGAAGTCACACAATCGTCAACTCAGAATGTTTGCCTGATATTAAAACACACTCTGCTGTTCAACTTTTACCTCAAAATAAAACACCAGAGTTAATATCCAAATTAGACGAACCTTCTAATGGAGAACTAGTTGTCCTAAAAACTAATAACTCTGATATAAAACATGTTCGTGACACTGATGCATATCCTTTAAAAAAATTGAATGTATGTGATCAGGAACAACACAAAGATCATGGGGAAAGGTCAATCACCTGTGATGAATTTACAGTAATTAGTAGTTCACAACAAATTGAAAAAGAAAAAATATTCAGTACTGAAGAGATTTCAGTAAAAACGCGAAAATCAGATGCTAGTCCCTTTGACTTTGAAAAAGAAGATCACTTAGTAGTAAATGAAGCTGTTGTTTCTGAAGACAATCAACCGCAATACACTTGTGAAAAAACAAATCTTAAAGAAGAAAACCGGGAAGATTCAGAGTTTCTCGTTAGAACTGAATCTTCCACTGAAAATAAAAGTATTCAGTTAAACAAATCTCACGAAGTGAGTGAACTACCAATTGAAACTAATAAGTTTCAACATGCTATGAGTGGGTGTTTTACTGAGATTGATGATTATCTTATTTTGTCAGAAACCGTCATTGATGATGATCGGTTATCACATGAGAGAGAAAAGAAAGCAGTTGAAGGAGAGAATTTGTGCGTCATTAAGGATGAAAAATGTGAGCTAGAAGCAATTGCTGAACCTGAAGCTTCCATATTAGAAAAAAGTAATTTTAATACAGAAAGTACAGAACGTTCTGGAATATTTGAAGAAGAAATAAAAAAACAAGACGTAGTTTCTTTTCATATCCAAAAAGAATTAAAGAACAGTTTATCTGATTCTTCTAAACCAAGTCCAATAATTGTACATAAAAATGAACGAGCGGAAAAATATTCCCATGAACAATTTCCAAAAACTGAAACAAAAGAAATTAGTGAAACTGAACTAAACTATTGTATAGGTGAATTTTCGGAGGATGATGGAACTAAAGAATCTAAATGTGCAGAGCAGGAAACGTTTGATAATATAAGGAACGAAATACCATCTTTAATTAAACAAGATGGAAAATCTGAACAGAGTTGTGGGAAAAATGGCGAATCAGAATATGTAAGGTTGCATAGTGAAATCAGCAGTGAGGATATGCTTACTAGTTCCAAAGTACAACAAATCAATAATCTAATAGAAATGACAGATAACTTATCACATGACAGACAGCAAGAAAAATTCATTTTAAATGAAGAAGTTGTAGTTGATTTTGAAGGTGAAGAAATTCAAGCACACGACATTAGTCAAGAAAAACTGCATACTTCAATTTTTGAGGAAAAGCAACCAGAATGTGTTGGACAGTACCAACAGAGGAATAATGTCAGTACTACTAGTGAAGAAAAAGCAGACAATAAAATGTCACCTTCGGAAAAATGTGTAAAACATAAACCATGTGTTAACGAAGGTTTTAGTGTAACTGTTCGAGAAGGTAATAATACATTGGAAGAAACTACATCTAGATATGGCATTACGACAGAAGATCATAAAAAAATTATCTGTCCCACTGAGACGTCACACACTTCCATAATTTCTCAGAAAACTGACATTTGTACTGCTGCAGAATCTGAAAAAATATTTTATTCTGATGATTCCGTTACCACTTGTGATGCCTCCACTGACAAAGAATTGTCGCGTGTGGAGAAATCAAACAAAAATGATAAACTTCAGGAAGCGGAAACTGATGTAAGTTGTTTTGGAAATGAGCTTAATGTTGATCAGAAAGATGTTATTGGAGTTACGCCTACAACAGAGGTACCTATAACTGAAAAATTCGGAAAGGAAAATAATAAATGTCGGGTAACTGAAGACATTAAAACTATAGAAGGCGAGACCAAACAAGAGAGCCACACTACCTTGGACACTCGTGATAGTTCAGAAAGTATTAAAGAAACACAGAATCTTCCACTTAAAGGAATATATCAAATAGAAGAATCGACAAAATCACAGCATATTTTAAGTGATATTAAAGATAAGAACCAGACAGAATACGTTTTTTGTGAAGATGGAGCAGTGAATGATTTCGATTTATTACCTGTAGGTTTACAAGAAGAGAAAAATATATTACTAGATCATGATGCTCATATTCCTAAGGAATTAATGCCACATGAAAGTAATGGAAAAGCTAGTTCTGTTGCAGAAGACTTTAATTCTGTTACTGAGAAACAAAGAACTGAGTTCATGCAAAAAGCGGGTGAAGTATTACTTCCAACTCATCTAAAATGGAAAAATGAATTGGAAACATTGAAAAAAGAACAGATAGCTCATGTCAATGAATCCTACAATGCTTGTCGAATTGAAGATGGAGATCTAATATTAAAAGAAATTGCTGTCCAGAATTTACAACTGAAGGAAGCATCCTCAAATATGGAAACTCACGAAAACAATGGAGACATTAAAGAAACAATTGAGCATTATGTTGAAAAAGGCGGGTACAATTTCGAAAAAAAATCTGATACACTTGATGACAAAAATGCTACAAAAATAGAAGATATTGATGTCACGGAAAGTGATTGTAAGTTTGAGGTAGGGTTGAAAAGTGATCCAGAAAATAACGTGGAAAGCAAGCCAGATGTTCTACCTGATGAAGAGAGCATTTCTCCGTTTTATATTAGTCATAGTCAACAACATCTGTCAATGAATGATCCCAATTCAGTTATTGAAGTTTATGAGCTCGAAAGACCTGTACTGATTCCTGACGAAGAAAAAGATACTAATATTATCGACAAGGAAGATTGTGATAGTTTACTAACTGTGACTACTGCTAGTGAATCGGAAACAAATGAAACGTGCATAAGTAATGAATTAACGGGAGTATACGAAGATATCTTCAACAAAGGAAACGACGAGTATAAGCAAGAGCTACTATCAAATATTGAGTTGTCAGCCTCACTTGAGAAAGAAAACCTACAGGTTTATGCCACCACTGAGAAGGACAGTAGCGATTCTAACGAAGTATTACAAGTCGGTGAACAATATAAATCGTCTTACTCATTGATGTTAGAAGAAAGCATTGTGAAAGAAGACAATTCCGTTGATGTGATTAGTCAAATGGAAGACCCTGTAGCATGTAGAATGAGCAATGTAAACGAAAATGGCAATAACGTCAAAGCTGATGTAGATGAAGATATTGAAAAGAAAGATACTACCTTTGATTCAAAAGTCGATAACGAATTGGACATATTCAAAATAGTTAAACATGTTAGAAAAGAGGAAATAAAAATAACAGCTGATGTTGGTAATAAGAGTTCTAATGTTGTATCAGAGAAGGATGTCACTGAAATAAAAAATAATGAAATAATTCATGAACAAGAATCTGATTCAACTTTTCAAAGAGTAGATACTGACACACAATCGTCAGTTATTGAAGCAACTGAACGTAACCAGATGGATGTGTTTTCAAATTTTGAAATTCTCCCCTCTGGTGAAGAAGAGAAGAACTTAAAAGGAAGCGAAGCTATTATTACAGATTTGGAACTTGAAATTGAACGCAAGAGAGTCACAGAAATTGAATTGTTAAAAACAGAACTCAAAGGAGGTGCTGATAAAAGGGGAAATATATCTGTTATAGATAAGGAACAAGGATCAAAACGAACATATCCTCCTTTAAGGATTGAATTTCAAAGTAAATACTGTATAGAAGGTGAAGATTCTTATGTAAATGTTCACTTACCTGTGCACGAAGAAATTAAGATGTACACAGAGGATGAACAGATTAAAGCTGTTGTTGAAATGGTAACCTCTGACGCAATAGTAATTTGTAAAAATTCATTTGAAGTGCAGGATGACAGTACATGCTTAAATGATGATTTATTGTATAATAAGGAAGAAGTAAATATTGTTGAACCTGAAGAAAATAGTATTCGTGTAGAAGAGGGTTCTGAAGATTGTAAAGCAATTGAAAAAAATTTTGTGTTACCTTTTGGTGGGCAAGAGCCTGAAATTGTTGAAAACAAGGAAATTCTAGACGACGCTTTTGTAAAGGAATGCAGTCACACAACAACTGGTAGGGACATCAAATTAGAAGTACAACCAAAGGAACTGGTTTTAACAGACATTACCTCAGAAGTATCTGAAGGAGAAGCAAATACTCTTCAAAGTGAGACATTAAAAGGTGAAACATTTGAAATCGCAAGAACTAATGATGACAGTAAAATATTCAAAGATAATGATACTACCTGTAAAGCTGAACAATATAAGTTTTGCGAAGAACTAAATGTTGCAGAAGAAATCCCTTCTATTTTGAGGGGTAAGCATGTGCAGCCTTTGCAGATGATTGACACCGAAATTGACATAGCACGGAAAAGGGAAAAACCTGGTGAAAGTGTTTTACCTGTTAACGATGAAGGTATTGTTATGAAAACTAAAGCAGCAGCTGATACAAATCATTCTGACTTAAATGCTAAATTACAAATAAGTGATAGAGATAAAAATAGTATAAAAGGAGAAGAACATGCTTCTTTATTTCAAATAGACGATATGGACGTTTCTGCCAGCCGTAAAAATGACGAAAAAGATTCTTACCCAAGCAAAAAATCTCAACAATCCAGTGGAGAAGAAAATATCACAATTCATACAGCTTTTAAGGAGGAAAGTTTTTTTCAGGAGGAAGCAAGCAAGGAATTAGAAGATCAGTTGCTTGTACATATTGAAAGTAGGGTAGAAAAATCTGATGAGATGTTTAGTCAATTAGAAGATAAAAGGACAGATACTGATTTAATGGGAAATGATGATTCTGCAACATTAAAAAAAGAAAATAGTGAAGTTCTTGTAGATAAAACAGTTGAATGCAATACTGGAGAAAGTGGAAATGACACAGTTGTTTACAAACATTTGAGTGTTAATTTAAATGTTGAAATAAAAGAAAGTCAAGAAGTAGAGAATCTGAGTAAGGCACTATGTAAAAAGGGTTCTGTTTTATACAAAGATGTGAATAATTCGGTAACTGCTACAGATATCGATAATAATAGTAATACAAAAGATCATTTTACAAGAAAGCTTACCAAAACTATGCCTGTTGTAGATGAAACTCAGAAATCGCAAGAAAAAGAAGATCATGAATTAAACGAATGTGATGTAGTTCAAAGTAAAGTAAGCGAAAATGAAGAGAAATCCATGTTTCTCTTTCGGAACAAGAATGAAAGTTTTGGGGAAAGTGTAGAAACTGTCTTAGAAATATCACTGGAGGATGAAACAGACATTGAAAAGGATGACAAAGTAGAGAGAACTTCTATTATTACTGACAATGGTAGAAAAGAAGCACTACCAGTGCATAATGAAGAAAAAATTGTAGAGGAAGAATATCATTTACATGCAAACCTACAGATCCACAAAGGTAACGAAAAAGTTAATAATGAAAGCAAAGAAACCTGTGCCGAAGTTCAAATTGAAAATGCAGATATTCCCTCCAAAACTGAATGTACACTGGACTTTCAAACTGTAAACGTGAAGTTAAATACTATAGTTCATATGTTAAATAAAGATGAGTATATTGCATCTAGTATTTCTGAAGAATATGATGCTTTGGAGAGAAAAGTAGACATCGATATTGAGATTTTTGAAAAGCAGCTTGACTCTACAGGAAATGTTCAGGACATACAAGAGAAGCAACAAGACGTTAACATGGATGATATCTTAAACTTTGAGGTGCCATTACCAGACATAGAGAGAAATGTTGAGGAAAGAAACAATTTGGAAAGTAGATTTTCAGCTGTAAGGGAGGAGGGTGGTTGTATTAACCAGATTGAAGATAGTTTAAAAGTACTGGATGCGGGGTGTATGCATGGTGGATATCATGAGTCGTGTTATGAAGGAAAATTTATTATGGAAAAGGATGTTGTTGATACTGTTGAAGAGGAAGGAGCAGTTGACTGTCAGAGAGACATCAGTTTGGATTTATTTCATGGCTCTCAAAACGACAGGACGTCTGATATGGTAGATCCTTGTGAAGTAGTTGCAGTTATTGAGGAGGAAGATAGTCACAAAGCACCTGATTTCAAGAATGAAAATATGTCAGAAAGGTTTGATCTTAGCCCGATTATTGAAATACAAGGAAGAGCAGTAGATCTTGCATTTGTTAGCGAAATTGAAAGCAGTATTTTTACAACTGTGGATAAAGCACTAGATTTAGAATTTCAACAACGTTATTTAAATGCTCAATTGAATGTACATGAGTTAGAAGAAAAATCTGAAACTGAGGAAGACGCTTCTAATTTATCCGCGAACATTACTGACGGGTCTTTACATAGTGAATTATCTAATGTTCACAAGGAAATAAAATTAACAGAAAATGAACACCAGCATGTATCTATGAAAAATGAAACTGCGGATTTTGAGTCAAAAATACCGACACGTTTTGATACTCACGATGTGGAAATTTCTAAAACTGAAAAAGATAAAGTTGACGTTGGTTTTATTGTTGTTAGTAGTTCTAAATTACCTACTGTGAATAAAGAAGTAGAATTACAAGCGGAGAAGCAACCATGTAGTATCAGATTATTAAAAGATGAAATTGAAAAACACTTTCGAGAAAATGTTGAGAAAGAAGATGATACTCTTGATCAAAAGAAAGATGCAGGCTCACAAAGCGTATTACAGAAAGCACACAGAGAATCAAAAGATATAAGTAAGAACGAGGATACTATTTCTACAGTAAAAGAAGGTCATATAACCATGCTCTCAAAACAAGAAATTACAGTGGAAGGTGAGAAAGATGAAAGTAAAGGTAAAAGAATAGGAGTAATTGGTGCCATTGACGTTGAATGTCAGAACACTGAGTTTCATGTTAAAAAGGAACAAAAATCACAAAATTCTGATATTCCTTTAAATAATGAAATGCTCATAATTGAAATGGAAGGAAATCTAAATCTCTCTGTAAAAGACATTACTGTTGGAAGTAATTCGACTACAGATGTAACAAGCTATTTACCTGACGAACCTACATACATACCGGTTGTAAAAGACAATGAAGTTATTTCCGTTGTTTCATACGAGGATGGTATTACTGGATCAGCAGTCAATGAAGTAGACGAATATCTTGATTTGCAAGAATGTAAATCAGTAGCTTCATATCGGAAGTGTGACATAATTTCAGACACTGCTAATGATGAAGTTCCTTCTATTTCATTGCAAATGGACACAATCACAACAGTACTGCAGGCGAATCAGGAAAGCGATGTTATAAAAACAGAATTTACTGAAAGTTTAGATGAAGAAAAAGTACATATTTCGAAGGAAATTCATGACGTACAGGGATTTTCAATTGAAACAGAGCTTACAGATACGTCGCTGCAGAAAACGTGTTTTGAAGTTGGAGAAAAAAAAGATTATGCTACTGAATCTGGAGGAGAAACAGCAAATTCCAAAGCATTAGTGGAAACAGAAATACTAAATGAAGATGATGTGATATTTACAATGAACAGCGTAACAGAAGATGTAGAAATAACAATTACGGAATCCGTTCCGATTGCCAACCAGGGAAAAAATGCATCCACCCATAAAGATTCGCCCACACAAGAAAGTTCATCCCTTCAACAAGACATTACGTCCACTGCAGAAGAATTTAGAGATACAAGTTATACGTCCCCTGATTTAGCTACAAATTTAATGGAAACAGAATGCTGTGAGTCGACTGATATGTCTATTGATTCCCATAATGAAATGCAAACTTTACAAACCAAGAACAACAAGGAACAAGAATATGCAGAAGAAGTTAAAGAAGACTATATTCCTGAATTGACAGAAACGATAATTAATGTTGAAGCAGCAGCATCTGGCTCAAACTACAATGATAAATTAAAGACAACTGATCTCTCATTTGGAGAGGAACCTCAAATTCACATTTATACTGATGATTTAGTTAAAGTTTTCGAAGTTGAAATGAAAACTGAGGAAGGGTATAATTTCCAACCTAATGTCAGCAATAAAGCCGATGAAATTGTAAATGATCCAGATAGTCTTACAGAATGGGTAATTGAAAAGCGAGAAGTTCATGTTCAAAAGCAAATTTTAATATTTGAAAGCTCATCTGCAAATACTAACACCGTTGTACCATATTCTCCATCTGACGCAAGTATTGATAGAATGGAAATTGAACTGGCTTCTATGGAAGAAAGAAAAGGCATAGAGAGTAATACTGTTGACGATGTGGAAGAAATTGTAAGGCAAGTTAAAGCAACAACTACTCAAATAAAAGAGGAAATTCAAGAAATATGTCCTGAAATTGCATCCAGCACAAACAGTTATGATTTTGCTATACCAAGTAGATCTGAATCAGATATTAATATAGGGAGTATTTCGTCTGCGATAAATGAATCTGAAGAAATTGAGCAATCTGAAGAGGCACATGAAAGATTTCACCTGCGTTTAGAAAATGATTACTGTGAGTATATTGAGGGAAGTATAGATCCTGATGAGGCTACGTCTCAGTCGAAAGGTATCGATTGTTCTACATCTGAGAGTTCTTCCGAACCAGATCTTTACGCACCCAGTAGTCCTGAAAATTCAAGATCTAGTCATTCTTCCAGTGGTGTATGCCAATTAACATCTGAAGTGTTTACTAGAACACTAGATGTAGCCGGTTCGATTGAAGTAATTTTTCAACAACCAGACAGTTCAGAATCATCACAAAAACAAGTTAAATCTCGGCATTCATATAGTAGTAGTAAACATGATCATTCAGATTCATTTAGAACAGGCATTAGAACTGATTCGTCTTCGTCTGAGTCTGTTATTTCATCATCAACTGAACAAGAAATTCTTTCTGAGCCATTGATACATCATCAACAGGTACACGAACACAAAAACTTCTTGTATTACTCAGACTCAGAAAGCAGGAAGAACATTCGGAAGAAAAGTTACTCTACCAGTGATCTAGTTGAACCAAAATCAACGAAAGTCAAAACGACATTAACCACACAGTCTCGCAAAAATCGACCGGTGAAAGAGGAGAAAATATGGCCTGTTTTAATGGTTCGTTCGAAAACACCAATAAGAGAGAAACACAAGTTTCAATACGTGTCAGGAGAAGGTGAACCGGAAGGTAAATAAAAGCATTATATAATGAACTGTAGATAATTAAATTAAAGTAAGAGTTTGGTACAAACTTAAAATTTCTGTTTTTTTTCTCTCGTTCAGATTGCTTTCGAGTTGATTATGAGATTCTAAAGTTTGCGTTTTCTGTTTTTTACAGTATTATAATCATTACTTTCTATATTGATTTCTTAAAAAGGGGGGGGGGGTGGAATGTAAAGTTACAGCACTTAAAATTAAATGAATATTAAAATTTTGTTTTATTTTCATCATCACCTATTTACAGCTTTTTGATTTGGAGGTTTTTTTTTAATATGTATTTTTTGACCCTGTATCAAAAAGTTATTCATTCAGTTCTAGCATTCGTTGCGAAACCTAACGTCTTTATTACTCCTATTTAATAAGCACAATGGAAAATATGAATGTTATACTTAAGTTAATTACAATAAATAATTATAGCAAATATCTTGATAGTTATCAGTCTTACCACATAGTTTCTTTGATAGTTAATGTTATTATATTTTTCTTAATAAATTATGTTTAGTATACTATTGTAAGTATTATTTATAACAAAATGAATTGACTTTTACACTATTTTTTTTAATTAGTGTAAAAAAATTAATGAATTTTATATGTCTAAAGAAAATTTAACAGAAATTTTACTTTACCTGTTCATGTACTGATAATTTACCGAACAAAATAATTATTAGTACTATAATGTATTAAGCAGTTCAATTAATCATAGAAAATGGTATGTTCGTTTAAAATTATTTATATTATACGAGGGCTTGTCAAGAAAAAATGATACTGGCCTTATTTCTCCAAATATATTAAAGATAGAGACCTGTGAGTTCGAAATTCTGAACGAGCATGTCTTTTTACATAATCTGATCAAGTTTCAACATCCGGCACCTGTAGGATAGCTGTGCCAGCTCTTTGAACTAGCATAACCTTCATTATCGTCTACCACCTCAACGGAGTCAATATGGGATGAACTCGAAATCAGTATGAAACCATTAAATTCTGTTTTCACCTTACTGAAACTGAAGCATAGTATGACAGGCTAATATCTAACATATACCAGTTGCCATAGTGTGTTAAATAACAGTACTTTCGTATATCATAGGTTTTGTTAGCCAAATAAGGTAATCACCACCACTTTTACTGGAGAATTTAACAATTCTTTCATTTTCTGTGTTTGGGGAGACGATGAAACACTTAGGTGACTTCCAGAGTGTGTTTCAGTTTTCTGTGATTGATTCGCATAATTATGTTGCTACAGTTTTATTAACCTGAAAATAAAATTTAATGGTCACATGCTGAATTTGAGCTTATCCTATTGGTAGGCGATAATGAAAGTCTCTTAGTTCAAAGAGGTACAGCTATACTACAGGTGCCAAGATGTTGAAACTTGATCAGATTATGTAAAATGACATGCTGTTCAGAATTACGCACTCACAGATCTCTAGCTTTAACAGATTTCGAGAAATAAGGTCAGTCTCGTTCTTTCTTGACTAGCCCTCGTATATGCGATGTACATAAATACGTAAATAAGCACGTTACATGTTGGTGCAAAATTACTGTTGTATGTTACAAAATGTGGAATATTAGCAGCTAGTATTATCGATACAGTATATACAATCTGCCCTTTGATACCACAATAATTGCACTAAGAAATTGTTAAAATATACAAATTTTGCTGGAATTAGTAATTGTATATTATCTACTTTCAGATATGCTTGATTCATTAATTTCTCAGAACCAAGAGGAATTGCCTCAACCATCCGACACTTACGGTAAAAGGAAGAAAATAACTAATATTGGAAAGATCTAATACACTTACACATGCCTGGCACGCATAACTTTAATATATTAATAATATGGACATTTTTGTTATATGACACATAGATTTCGGGCCTATTTTTTGTCGCATCTTTACCTATTTCGAAGATGTTTACCTATTTAAGAAATATTTAATTCAACGAAAGTTTTGAAAGAACACATAAAACTGTTTGTTATACAAAATGGTTCACTTATAGACATATATACTTTATTATTTACTGCTCTGTTTACTTCTGCTTACCTTGAAATAACAAATTCACAAAGTTGGTTGTGAAGAAATTAATTGACTAATTGAGACCTGAATCTATGAATCATATACAGAAATGAACAGCAATAGAATATTCTTAATAAGGAATGAAAATAAAAATTAAGTGTAACCAAATTTGCAGTTTCAAATAGAGGTACAAAAAATAAAATTGAATTATTTAGTGAGAGAAAAAATATTTACTTATCACTTCAGTTAGGAAATCAGGGGTACGTTAAAGTGATTATTTTGTAGATGTAAGATTGACTAGCTTTTCTTTTGGAGCGACTGAGAGGAAACAATGAAGAGGCAAATTAAAGCACTCTGATTTAACTTCAGCATGAGTTATTGGCTGATCTGCTGGTTGCAACCTTCTTCCAACCAATTTACGTTGCCAACCCAAATCGAACCTCCTCAGTTATATATTTATCTTGAGTTAGCATGGATGCGGAGTGCTCATAATACTATTTTCTTTTATTTGTGTTATTAGTTTCAGAGCTTATAATAGTATAATAATATGTTAGCTGCTTTCTTTTATTTTCCTTTTAATTTAAATCTTAACTTTTCAGTTAATGTTAGATGCATGTAAATATTTATTTGTAAATGTCAAAACTTTGCTTTGAAACATTTAATTATTATATTTGTCCTGCTCTTGAATATCAATAAATAACATTAACTTTATTACTCAACATGCATAGTCAGTGGTGGCGTCAGCTGTCTGACCAACAGGGTCCAATGCTTCCGACAGGGGGTCTAAGTAATTATACGCGAACTGGTGGTAACTTTTTTTAGTGCACTTATTTACACGATATAGAATGTTGCTAAATTTTGTAGATTTAATTGTTGCAGTGAACAGGGGATGTCAGGAGCTTAAGACAGAAAAACTGCAACCATATACAGTACAGCTACCATTTGCTGAATATATTTAAAAGGCTTCAGCGACAGTAAAACAATGTTATTCATCAACCAATTTTAATAACTGCCTATTACGATTCCAAATCAAATGTGTGCAGGACCT
>JAQIWE010000341.1:0-23575 GCA_034698565.1 Campodea plusiochaeta | reverse complement strand
TGTCAAGTTGTAAAAAAGATTGCCTGTTATAAGTTGCATATTTATGCAAAATCAAGATCAGTGCTTTTAAAAGGTTTAAATTCTTACTTAGGAGCTTGTGTGGATTAGTTGAATCCTGTTTTGAAGTATAACATGAACACATTACCTGAAATAATTCTTTTGCCATCATTATTGTTGTGAAAATGAGAAGTAATATCCAATCTATAAAAACAAACATTGGAAGCATACATGATAATTCTACTTTTCCTGATACAGGAGTTTCTTCTTCTTCTGTTTCTTTTTCTGCATCTTTATGTTTAGCTTGGAAAGTACCTCCTAATAGAAATACTTTAAAAGAAAACTCTGATTTGGTTGTGGCTGTAGGTGGTGAGGTGCTTTTGGTACTGAAATTAAAATGGTTTAATATACTAGGTATAGTTTATATTAGTCTTTCATAAGCACTGTGACAAGTACAAAATTATCTTCTCTTTCATTTTTTTTATATTTATATAGGCCTAATTTGTAATTATAAGTAAGTTACAGTAGACGTAGACCTATGTTAGAGTTTAGTTTATATTTTATCATTTAATAATTATTGGGTATGTAGGTACTATATCACAATTATGGTTAATTCATGAGTTCTAAAACTTTTATTATCAAGCAGTTTGCTACAATGATAGTGCGTTACTGTTAATACCTGTTGTAAAAATTGACATATTTGTATAAAACACTGACAATCATTCTATGTACATTATGAGAAATTATAAATGAAAATAGCTACATTATGAATCATTACAATTAAGAGGGGAAGGGAGTCGTTTGAAAAGTCATGTGTTCGGACACCTTCCTATGCCTCTATTTAAGTTATCGTTAGGTAATTTGAAATTCCACAAACGCCCGCCGCACGTGAGATAAATGCATTCTTTAAATACTACCACAGATAAACTTTAAATTTATAGTATTCCGCCTTTTCTATTACGGAAACAGAGCACATTTTCTGCTGTTTCCATGATAGCAAAATTAGAATTCAATTAATTTAAATTTTTGTCTTTGGTAGTATTTAAAGAATGTATATTATCTGTAGCGCGTCATTTGTGGAATTTCAAATTACCTAACAATAACTTAGGTAGACCCATAAAAAGTCGTTCCAACGTGTGATTTTTCCTGATTTTTCAATCGACTCCCTTCACCCCTTAATAAATTGTAGGCCTATAAGTGTAATTAGAAATATTTGTTGTAAAAATATTTTTTTAATTATAGCAGTGCTTATTGTGCATAAATTTCTATAAAAGTATTGAATATTTTAAATGATTAGGATAATGATTCTCTTTCTGTAGTAAGTATATTAAATTAATGAAATCACATACCTTTCTGTTGTTTTTGCACATAGAGGTGCATCGTTTTGTTGTGGACATACTAGAAGATAAATGCTCAGAGCATATGCAGTGAAAAGTAATACTAAAATAACCTAAAGAAAATAAATAATTGAGGGTTATAACTTCATAATACATTAATCTTTTTTTTTCAAAATATTGATTACCTGATAAAACAGACTGATCCAGAAGAACTTTCTTACTCTTAACCATTTTAAGTATAAAAATGCATCAACTAATGGATGTTTAAGTAATGGTTTCTGACCAACTTCTAGAAGACTTGTTAACAACTCAGTTTCACCTCGATTCGTGTTAGGAACAAGAACCCTGGGAACAGTTAAAATATTCAAGGTTTGAACAAATATTAGAATTTATAATAACTTATATTTTTTTAAATACGTTAAAAAAGCCTGAACTTTATAATTTCATAATTTACTTAATTTTCCTTACTTGAAATCAATTCTGAGTTCACAGTCTGTATCATTGACATCATGTTCATGTAATGTAATTCCTGCATCTAATTGATCTATAAATCTTCCTAATACATCTGGTGTTCTACGAACAAGAAATGAAAGTGCTGTTGCACCACCTTTTGTTTTTGCTGTTAAGTCCGCTCCATTTCTAATAAGTAAAGCAACACAAGCTGAAAATTCATGTAATGCTGCAACATGGATTGGAGAGTAACCAAATCTGAAAAAAAAAAAAAAAAAATTATAAATACATGTAAAAGAAAGTAGACCTACCGGTATATGCCTACAGGTTAACGAAACAATGGCATGTTTGCTTTTGTCACAACAGAGGTCTCATACCAGGAAGTAGGAATGTTATAAATGTTTAATTTCCTTTAAATTGATTATCACTATATTTTATTAGGAATTATACAATTTAATCTTGGATGTGGCAGGTGTTTTAAATTTTCAATTTATCACCAAACATTGAACAAAGGTAAAATAATAATATTATTTCTTAAATGCCATCAATAGGTTTGACAGAGTTTAAATAATTTACCTATCTTGTTTGTTGACATTAGCTCCTCTATTAAGTAATATTCTTGCACATTCACATGATTTTGATCCTTTCACAATAGCACAGTGAAGTGGTGTTCTTTTATCATCATCAAGAGCATCTACATTTGCACCATTCTGAAATTATTATTGTTTTAAATGAAACTTTATTTAGGTCTACAATGTATCTCAATATACAGTGATAGGTACTATACTTTACATAAACAGTTTTTCAACAGCCAGGGAAGACAATAGACAGTAACTTCTTATCTTTCCATAGATGATCAATTGAGTTTGATATGGGAGAATTATTTATCTTGAATGAAGTTCTTTACATTTGAATATTTTAAATTTTAAAATACATGCCTTTGTACTGCATTTATGCTGCGTATTATTTCCCTCTAAGTGAACATTAGGTAAAGAGGCAAGTTGGCATGACACATAATACATAATTTCAAATTTGATAGGCTACAGGAAGAGAGAGTTATTTTTTCATTTTCCGTCATATATCAAATAAATTAGTTTGCATACAGCATTTACGTTATTTCAAACATTATCACTCACTAAAAAAGTTTAAATTGTTCCCTATTCATACCTTCAATAATATCTCTACAGTTTCTGCTGCTTGTGCTTTGCAAGCTAAATGTAAAGGTGTTTGCCCTCTAGCATTTTTGGCATTTGGGTCTCCTTTTACTTCAAGTAATAACTGAACACATTGAAAACTACCATCTTCTGCTGCCAAATGAAGTGCAGTTGATTTCATTTCTCCTTTGCATGATTGTACATCAGCTTCAAATGATAATAATACTTCTAAACATTCAGGATCACCCAAAGAAGCTGCTACATGAACTGGAGTTTCAGTAAAAACCTGAATGAAGTCATTACAGTCATTAGTTACACTTTTGGGGTGTTTATAGCCGGATTATGCTATTAATTACTGTAATTTTTAAATAAATAGTTTTTTAATACGTAAAAATGAACTTTTTCCTTTGTTTCATCTCACGTTCGCCCGCGAATACTTTTCATCGTAATTTATCATAATTACTCACAGTTTACGCGTTGGAAATAAACACCAATGATTGAATACACACTCAGTTTTAATAATAACACAGGTTGATCACGGTACATTATATTTTTACACATAAATTCACAAAATAAATCGCCTTACTGCATTCTTTTCAGCACTTTTCATACCCGCGCCATGACAGACTATTTCAATTTACAGGGCTACCAATTCAGTAGTAGTACCAACTGTAATTATTTATATAAAATGAATAAAAATAATATTTAAATATTGAAAATACGGTTACATGTTTAATTTTAAAATTAAATTTGTAAGCTTAAGACTATTTTAATTTGGGAATTCTTGTTACATTATTGAACATTCTAATGCTCGACAACTACAGTAATATTTTAATACCAATTTTTTTTTCTTTTGGTTTCTAATCTCCAACTACAGTGTAGATCAAAATGACAAAGTCTTCATTTTAGCATAGTTGTAGCTAGTTAATAAAACTATTTGCAAAGTGCACTCAGCTGATATCCATAATGATTCTAGCCTATATGTAGGCCTATTAATGATATTTAAGACAATAAACTTAAAAGCAGTACATGAAATCTTTTTTTTAAATTACTTAAAAGAAAAGTATAAAATGATTAAACATAAAAGTTTCCTAACTTACCTCAGGAGAGAAAGTTTTAGCTCCTGCTTGTAACAATGCTCTTACACAATCAACATTTCCTTCCATAACTGCTCTATGTAATGCTGTTCTTCCTTCTGATTTTAAACCTGCATCAACGTCAGCTCCAACACTTAATAAATATGTAACTAATTCTGCATTACCAGATATTGCACTACAATGTAGTGGAGTAACCTTATGGTGGAGAAGAAAAATTAGAATGGATTTCAATTTGCAGATGTATATTATAAATTAGTACATGTAACATGTATTTTTTTTTGTTAGTTTGGTAGGCCTAGGGAAATATTTCGTTGACCATATGTGCATTGCCTTCATTGTACCATGCAATTAGTGTATCGTCTAGAGCGTTTTAGAAGGATCCAGCGCCCTGCCCTACTTCTAGGGCGCCTTACCCTACCTCTTGGGCACCCTGCCCTACTTTTAGGACGTCCTTATGCTATAATAATCACACCCAGGTTTCAAAGCAGTTTATTCGACAAAATCCAATGGCGTATAAATCATTTAAATCGGTCTAAAATTGAGGAAGAAATATTAAAAAATGTCAAAGAAACATTTATACGATAATTTTACGTGCTCTGATAATTAGTTATTACGTAAAAATGTGCCCACTTTAACCTGAATGCGCCCTGCCCCCGAAAAATTCTAGATGAAACACTACATGCAATCCATATGTTAATAAATAATAATATTAGTTCATCCATATATCTGACAATGTGAATGTTTGCTGACCAGAAAATTTAAACATATGGATTGATGAGGTACCGGCGTGCATACAAAAAATATGTGGGTAATGGGTATTTACATAAAATTAACAGAAAATTAAATGGTTTCTTAAGCTTATATTATTTGACATGTAAATAAAATTAAAACATTGAACGTAATCTCAGAGTAGATCATTGTTCTTTTGGACTGCCTTTCTGCATTGTGAATTCTTGTGTTCAGACCAATTTTGATACACCATCTTCAGAGCAAAATTGCTAAAAGGTGAAGTGCAACCTCATACTGCACTCGGCTAATCAAGAATTCACTATGTCTGAAGGAAACCCTAAGAAAATCAACAAATATGAATATCTCCCCTAGTAATGCTAGTACTATCTCATACAAAATCACCAAATATTGTGAGTCAGAAGTTACACTGAAATTATGAATTTTCTTGTTACCTTTCCTTTAGCATCCCATATATTAACATAAGCACTATGTTGTATTAAAAGTTTACAACATTCTAATGATCCTCTACAAGCAGCAAAATGTAAAGCAGTTCTTCCTTGTACATCCATTACATTAGCAGATATTCCACTTTTTAATAACCATTCAAGTAGTTGAAAATCACATATCCATGCAGCATATAATAATGCTCCGATTTTAGCATTTTCATTTAGTAAAACATCTTCCATAGCATACTCTATCTGAAATGTTTCATTTTAGAGAAAATGTGTTATTTGTAACTAAGAAAAGATCATCATCATAATGCTGTATTCTGATAAATTTCTTGTCTGCAAAATTCAGATATATACTAGTTTTTGTATTGTTCAGTGACATAATGTGCCAAGGACTAGAAAATGCGATATGTAAGCAAGTGCTATTCATTTATATTTTGACATTTTATGTTTAAAAACAACAAATAACTTTTGCATGAAACTTTCTTAACTTGACTGTGTGAATGTCATTAGGGTTTGCTTTTTTTTCTAGAATTTGATTGAGAGGTTTCAACCTTCAAGAAATTGAGTTTTCATTATTTTCTAACCTTTGTCATATCTCCTTCTTCAAGCACAGTAAATAGATCGATTGATGCTCTTGTTACCATGTCATGAATACTTCTTGTGATTTCTTCTGATTGCCAAAATACCCTTAAATCTCCAAAATATTTGCTGTCTCTTCGGGAGATATTGAGGGAATCTGCTGCTGTATTTTCAAGTTCACATTGGGTTGACATTGAATCGCTTTCACTTGATATACTCCAAGATCCTACTAATAAAGAATGAAGAAAAAAGTTTAAGTAAACCATTTTTTAAGTTTCTCTCTGAAATCTGAAAGTAATTTTTTTAAAACAATGTTTAAAGCTGATCAAAGTAAAGGTGTAATCATTAAACTTAAAGTCATTCTGTGAATGTGAGGGATGAGGACTTCCTTCGTAAGTTTTATAATTATTCTTCAGTACATTTTACGTTCACTCCTCTTGTAGAATTGGAAAGAATGGGAGAAAATAAATCTTATAAACTCTTGTCCTCAATTAACTTAAAATACAAAATGTTCCACAAAACTGATCTTCTATATCTTAGTTCCAAATTCATTTATGTGTTTTTATATTTTTTGGGTTATTTGTAATAATATTGATGGTACAGATCTATCCTTTCATATAAAAAATGTATAGAATTTTACCTTGTAATTTTTTTAATTACCTGTCTCATATTAATATTCCCTAATCAATTCTCTATACTTAAAAATATCCAACCTGATGGTGGTCTGAGGAATGCTGATTGTCTTCTTAATCCTTTTGATTTTCTATTTGAATCGGAATCAGATTTCTGTTCTGGAAGTTGTAAATTGCTGCAAGTTCTGACATCATTTGCTTCTTGTAACGGTCCTTGAAAACTTGTATTGTTATGCTTACAGCTAATTGATTTTGAGAGATCTCTCAAATTTTGTTTATCTTGATGTGGCCTTATTATCACAGACCGCGTTCGTTTTGGTAAGGAAGGAGATAATCTGGACTGCCATTCTCTGCATTTTAACTGAAATTAATTTATATTATTTGTCCCTTTTACTTTGATATTACCTGTTGAATTATCTTACCTGCGATATATTAGCTACACTTCCAGTTAATGATTCTGGTAGCTTTGAGAGAGTTCTTCCTTCATTTAAATCATTTATTATTTCTGAAAATGAACGTATTAAATATTACATAGTATTCTAGACTTATACAGCAATAATGATGGCTGCACAATAGGGAGAATTGGTAAGGTTCATCAGGTGATCCCTGCTGTTTGGAGTATTATAATTGAACTAAACATTATAATTATACTAATCTGCAATTCTATTACCTTTTTCCGAGTGATATTATTTCATTTTACTACAAGCTATGTTATTCCGCACTGATTTAGTTTGATTTTGTTGGACAAAATTAGCATATGAGCAACCATGTTTGTCATTGTGTTGTCATAAATTTCGTCGAATTGTCTATATTTGTTCCTAAAGTTTTTCCTTTTCTCCTTTATCATTGTTATTGAAAGACACCAGACTTTCGACTCACTTTACTGATAATATGTTGAAGTAGTTTTTTACTTCTCGTGTTACTGACAGATATGGTAGTGGAAAACGTATTTTGAATGCTTTTGAGTGCTAGTAGTTATACTGTTATAGGAAGTTTCAAATGTTACCGGTCTTCGTCTAAATTGTAAGAATTTAGTTCTTGATAATAAGAAACAGAGTGCACCTTATACAAACTGTTGGAAATAACTATTTATATCAGCAATGTTATTATCTAGAATCTTTTAAAAAACGTTATTTTAATGGATCAGAAAAGTTCTGTGGTGTAAAGTAGAAAATTATTATTTATGATATTCTATAATTTATTTTTAATTGAATATTCATCTCTATACCAACCAGCATTTAAACCTAGAATTTTCATTTGCTTAGTATATTTTTGATGTTCTTTTATACTTGTATGAGATTTTGCAATCATATTTCTACTGTAAGCATCGGTACTTTTGTCGTCATATTGTATATAGTTACGCAATCATTTACAAAACCATACTGATTCTTTCTTGAATATATCAACATTTCGTAAAAAAAAAATTCAGTTACGTAGGGTCTAGGGTGCTTTGGAGGAATATTCCTCCAAGCTTTATACTGTTTATAAAATAATTTATGCTGCTAATATGCTATACTCATTGATACGTAATTACGTATATGGTTTGATGTTGTATTATAAACATTTTAAAGCTGCGTTATAAGTACCATACCGCACTTTAAATAGGCAATTTTGTCCAGTTTCAATATTTGTTTTCTTATTGATGAAATAACAGTATTATGTATGTTGTTGAAGGCTACGTTACGAATAAAATAACTCAAATTAAACACTGAAAAGAAAAATACAAGAAACATAATGTATCCCAAATTATGAAAATATATTAAGAAATATCTGACCATGATTGACAATAATACTAATAAAATATGCAATTATAAATATATTGTAGAAGTAATTACATCATTATTACCTTCTTTAAACGTACGAAGGGGTATATTATTTCCAATCGGAGTTGTTTGTGCTGATGATACTCCACTTGTTTCTTCAGATCCATCTTGATAACCAGAATCTTGAAGACAATTAGCTCGACTCAGATTTCTAGATGCATAAGGAAGAATACGACTAATTCTTCGTTTCCGGGGTGGTTTAATTTCTGTTGGACGTTCTGGGAGCTCTGTTTAAATATGAAAACATGTAACATATACTTAATAATAACTGTACAAAAATGTTTTCTTTTTTTCTTTTACAAGTAGCACTTAACATTTTTACTACTTGTGATGAGAATAAAGAGTCTTATTATTGTTTCTGCTTCTTTGTACATAGTAGAGCTCACAACCAATAATTCTTATTTATTGTATTCAAACCTGAGAAGTTATGTTTATTTTAACAGTTTAATATGACTGTTTTCTTTTTTAATTAAAACTGTTGTAACTGTTATTCACTATGACACTGAATTTCTTCATCATCGAATTTATTAATGATATTTCTCGTTGTTTTTCGTTTGTAATATTAGAAATTGGATCTCATGTCAACATATTAATAGACTAGGCATATTATTTTTTATATAGTTTATACTCAGCATAATTTTTTTTTACTGAGTAACAGCTATACCTCTCCGAGAAAGAAAATACAATCTTAATCAAAGATCTGTGATTGTGTGATAGTTCCTTTTTTCTAATTTACGTGAAAGAGGCAAATTATTTTCCGTATTTAATTTCCGCCGTTTGCGATTTTCTCGGTCTGTATCTGACTCCTCATTTTAGTTCCACGATGTTTCAGATTAAGAGAGAGAGAGAAAAAAATTCTGTAGTAATATTTGAAGAACGTAAATTACTCAAGACATTTTTGAAAACTATTTCGCTAATTAATCTGCTATTATACACCTTTTTAGCATGGTATCTTATCATTTGTTTTTGTTTACGAGTTACAGTATGAGGTTTTCATACACATTTTAAATCAAGGTGTCATTCACTTCCCAACATGGAGAGATGACAGGAAAATACTGTGTACTATTTATTATTTGTGTTTCATTATCGTGTAGTTACTGTTTCAATATTAGTTCGAGACAAACGAGTTTCTTAGACATTTGCGATATATACGTGAATCATCAAGTGAAAGTATAAGGTGTCGGTATGACGACATTACCAGATTTCTTAACCTTGAATGAAATACAAATAAATGACTAAAATGTTACATTTTCCATTATTTAGACTTTTGGCCAAAAATATGTAAAAATGATTATTTTCTACGAAATTGTAAAAAATAGACTGCCAATTAAGCATGAACTTCTAATCAAATTAATCTTTCTCTCATGGGACTTCTTTTTTTCGTTGGCTTCGTCTGTATGATTAAAAGAAAGTCACCTATGAGAAGGTTTCGAATTTTCATTATACGATATTTCATTTATCTGTATCACCTACTAAACGTAAACCACTGACGAAATTGTAATATTGATATTACAATAAAAGAAACTTTTAGAAACAATTTTATATTATTTAGCTATTAGATAGCTAATAATCATGACTCAAAATAATCATAATGTTATCGTATGTCAATTAAGCAACAACAACTAATTAATAATTATGATTAGTTTATGGGTATAAACTTAATCTGATTTTTTGTTGTAGTGAACTATACTGTACAAGTAGATCGACATAATTTACAAGTAAATTTATAACCAGATAATCCACTTTAAGTGGCAATATAAATACAAGATCTACAGCTTATTGCAAATTATGAAATGTTCTACATTTATACATCTTCTTCATATTATGCTACAACCTTTTGCTGGTTTGATTGTGATTGTATATAATGCTGTAATTTATGTTTCGTAAGATGGTATAAACTCAACTTCACTATGTAATATTATAGGAATACCAAGAAAAAGTTCATTTTAACCTTAATTTCCGAAGGAAAAAAGGTTTATAGGACGATCATGACTGTCTGACCATCTGTCTCTCTCGCCCCCCCCCCCCCTCCTCCCTTATCTCAGTAACCGCTTATCGTCCGATTGTGACCAAATTTTCAGAATGTATAGTGCATAGCTTCAGTATATTCGGAAATCAGTCCAAATTGAGCTAGGTTTCGGATTTCGTGTTTTATCTTCAGTGAATTTTCCTGTTTCACTGAATATCTCCTGAACCGCTTGAGGGATTTTAACCAAATTTTCAGGATAGTATCTGTATAGCCATATAAAAGTCAAAGCCGACCTAGTTTTCGATTTATTTTCATTTTCATCTTCAAGTCAAAACTTTACCTCTAATTTTCTCCTGAACCACTTGGCGGAATTTAATCAAAATTTCAGGATTGTATTACAATCCTGAAATTTTTTTGTAGTATGGTCGTATAAAAAAAGAAGAAGAAGAAAAAAAAAACAGTTGTCAAATCTGACCTAGGTTTCGAATATATAATTGTCATCTATCCAAGTATTCTAAACTCTGTGCTAATTTTCTCTGAACCCGCTTGAGGATATTAAACAAATTTCGGAACCTCAATGTCTTGGGGAAAAAAAATCAGCATTTGGAATTTCCAACTTTTTTATTATTATTATTTTCAATTTCTTTACACATTTGCTACGGTTTTATTTCTATAAGAATTGTAAGATACAAGTCATGCTGCAAAAAAAATATTGGAAAGTCGAAATTTCATTTTTTCCAAGGGAAATAATTTGCTTCTTGTTTAGCTTATTTTATGCTTTAAGATCTTTTTATGGATCATGTATTGAACCCTGTTTACTATAGCAGTATCATATGTTGATGTAAAATTCTATAATATGTTATAAATGTTGCTAATAAGGTATGTTATGTTAAGTACTGCAGATCATATTATAGCTATTGTTTCTAAATATCAATAACGTAATCGAACTTTACGTTATTCTTTCAAACAGTAAAATAGTTATTGAAATAAGTAGTATTGTAACACAAGAAATATATTCATTAATTTACAATTTTGAAGAAATGATAACTTTCAAGGGTTTTTACAATAATTACCACAAACCATCGCAAATATTATAATTATACTAATGTAATTGTCTCATGTCATAGATTGCGGTATTTTGATAATGTGACCTTCAGGTTGACTCCATACGAAATAGTAATGTTTTCAATTTGCATATGAGAGAATAATATGTACTAATTTACATTACTTAAATTAGTTCAATTAGAAACAATTAGGATTATTTCTCATGTAAAATCAAAGAATATTGATATGTTATAGAATATACGAAAATGTAACATAGTTAAATATAAGAAACACTGTGGAATTAAAAGAAACAAACACTGTCATTATAAATTAAACTGCTGTAAAAGTAACTAAAATAATATTATTTACATTATTATTATACAAAATAACTTACCACATGGATCCTCTACGTCAAAATCATAATGGACACTTTTTTGAGAAGTTTTAGAATTGCTACTTGATGTTGTGGCCAGTCTCCCTCTTGCTGGTAATTTATTATCGGACATATCACACAATTACTCACAAAATTATTTTTCACACAAATTCACATTTATAAATATTCCGCGACGTTTCTTTTCGTGTCATAAAGATGCACTGGTTTGTTGAGTGCAGTTTGCAATACTCTTCTAACTCTCTCGATGTGGATCTTCGTTTACATAACTGTTGAGTTTGTGTTAAGAAATGGCAAAAGAAATACGAGGAAATATTCAGTTTATTCTGGGAGCAGCACTGATTAATCATTTTTGGTTTGCGATTAGACTATTTTTAATATCTGTTTCATTTTTTTTATTTGCGTCGTGTTGGTTAATTCTATTTTTATTGACAATAGCACTCAAACAGTAAGAGATCTTTCTGTGTGGTTTATAGCTTTATAGCGACTTGGCACAATTTCTGTAAACATGTAGGTTTGTATATGATTTTTTATGCTTAATTTCTTCAGTAGACACGACTTGCGAAGTATTTTTAAGAAGAGATAAAAGCGAGGAGTATTTCTGAAAGAGAGATGACGAAATGCAAGTTGTACCACATTCCGAGTTTGACAAGTGTTTATTTCCTTTGTGGTTATTTTTATCTCAGATTCGCAAAAAATGATTCGAAAACTTATAGATCGACAATTTTCCTTGTATGCCTCAACAACATAAATATACTTTATTATAATGTTTGCAATTTATATTTTATGGTTATCTGGATGAAACTACCAATGATTGGAAATCATCTGCCGTTTATTATTACTTGTGTTATAATAGAAATGTATTTATAAGTATAATTACGTGCTCGTGTGTGGAACTATGATGTATATAATAATATTTCATTTCTTGTTTTCAGTTGGCATGAAATTTTACGAGGTGTTAACGAAATAATAAATTGTAGGAAATAACCTTCCTGTTTAGTTAAATTAAATTTACGATGTACACAATGTGCTTCGAATGCTTTCCCTCCCGATTTCTGTTTTTTCTAGAACTTCTTGGCGAAACATATATTTTCATTAGTTTTTCAGAGCATAGAATTTTGTGCTCTGATAATTGAAAGAGGCATAAACCTATCATCAATAATGCTTCCAAAAAATATATTTCTCTCTCCACTTGAAGATTATTTCAGGTGTGAACGTAAATAGTGTAACCAGACATTTATATAAATTAAACAGTCAAAGAATTTAAGTTAATACAACGCAACAGATTGTCTCTCTTACTCCTCGGTCTATAATATATATATATTTCGTTTCAACTAAAATTAAGGAAATTATTGTTTCCAGCCAGTAGCATAAAATTTTGATATGCTGTATACTTATAATACGCAGTTAATTATGATTGTTAATTATTTATGATCTTCATAGTCATTTTGATCTTAATTATATTGACGTTTGATAAGATTGTTGAAGGTGATTAGTTAGGATGCATCGACTTTAGGGCATTTCTCTTCAATAAATAATATTTTTGAAACATCTTAGTCGAAAAACTTTTTCCAGACCCGCGGCTTATCAAACGAAAAGCATTAAAACCATGCGATGCGGTATTACTTGTAAATGATTTGTAAACAGAGAATGCTTTTAGCGTAGCTTTTCATGATATCAATTATCTGACCAATATGTTACCATGTTACTTACAAGAGAAGAGCAGCAGTGCGCTTTTATACGTCAAATAATAGCTTTGAAAGTTTATTAATTTCAACTGCAACAACGAATGTTTTGAATTGAATTATATAGTAATAAATTATCTAGATTAGAATTTTAGGTGTATTATACACTGGTAATAATTTTGTTACCGTATACGTGTAAGCAGAAGTGTTATTTCCGCTTGTTTAACAAAAACATTTTTTTCTTGTGTAAAAATTGACCAGGCTGCTTTCGCAATATTATTCTCATTCCTGTTACTGCGCACATATTTAAAATGTTCGTTAGAATTGATTAAATAAATAAATAATGTAAAGAAGAAATTAATTTTGTGATATTTAACAGGTTTCTTAGTGATTATTGATAATCATATAGTAAAATTATTGATAATCATAGAGTAGATATGAGCCATTTTGTTTCTCTTTCTTCGTAGATTCACTTACGTGTTGTTCGAAAATCCTAGTTATAGCAACGAATAATCACTTCTTTCTATCCATAAGCATTTAAATTTTGTTTTCAAATTGTAACAAATTTCGGAAGTGTTTCTGCAAATTTCAGAAATCTTGCTGGAAATATTATAATTTTATGTAATATTCATGGAAGGCGCGAATTCCGAGGGGGGGGGGGGGGTGCTCCTTAGGCATGTTTTGTACAAAATTGAAGGGAAAATTAACTTTAAAAAACAAATGAAAATGGTTAAAATTTCACAAAAAGTTCTAATTTAAGTTAAAATTGATGGAAATTATATATATATATATATTTTACAAAATATTTCTCTTATGAGTAAATTTGCTGTTCTTTGGAACGAATATTCCAAAAATTACGAGCTCGGGTCCTCGCCCACGCTAAATACTTTCCTTATTTCCTATAAGATTTTATTCACATCTCAAGAAAAAATACGTCAGTTTAAATGCTGTCATTTTTATTAGTATATATATAGTAATCTGGCGTTTCTGGGCCCCTCCCATAAAACAAGTCTAATTCCGCTCCTGATTCATGGGTTTTCGAAATCAAAAGAAATCTGAAATAATTGGTAATGATAATAATCGTAAAATTTTAAAGATTGTTAGTAAGCTGTGGAATTCAATTATAATTATGTGAAAATCAAAGGTAACCTTTTGAAATCAACATTGGTACATGATCTTTAGAAATCAGTCGTTACATTTTTTATTATTATTAAATCCCGTTTTTGCGAATTATTATTGCCAAGAAGTAATTGGCAATCTTGATAAACATTTGGAAATCCTTAAAATAATAATTGGAAATTAATACATTACATTGAATTATGCAAGTTTCAAGAATATTATGAAATATGCGCAGTTACAAAAATTCCTTTAGAAAAGACTCTGTCAAGGGCGCTGTTAAACCTCGTTACTGTGGATGAGATGCAGTAGAAGTAGTCTACAACGTTATGACAGACATGAATATATATTACAGCAGACTTTCAATGTTTCAAATAAAGGAGAATAGCAACTAAGTTCTTTAATATTGTAAATGAAATATTCTTCCTGAGTCATTTTTCTGCCAGCTAGGTGTAGGTCCTGCTCTTGTTGGGTCACCCTGTATTGACTGCGTACTTTATTAACCAAATATGTATAGAGAAGTTTCCTATAAAGTATAATAACAAATGAATATGATTGTATCATTGTAAGAGTTTATTATAATAAATAGCAGAAAATGTTATTGATTTACTGAAATTCAATAACTGTATTACTCGCCATTATATTTGAATATTTACTAAGGTGCAATTAGCATGGCTTATTTGTAAGTAGAATATAGTTAATTTTGTGTGTTAGCTTATTGAGTTGGTTATGATACTGTGTACAATGAATTTATTGAATTGTAATATTTTCTTTCAGATTGGTGCTGATGGTTTCTCCTCTAAAGTTCGAACTGCTATGGATGTAAGATGGATATCATGGAATTATGAACAGATGGGTGTTGTTGCAACATTAGAAATGACTGAGGTAGACAATAAAAATGTGATTTGTTTTAATATCCCTTTAACACAATATTTTTCTTTCAGCCATCAGAAAATAATATTGCCTGGCAACGATTCCTTCCTGCTGGTGCCATAGGAATATTACCAGTAAGTAAGAAATTGAATAATTTATAGAGATGTATATTGAATGCTGATTCTCTAGTTCTCTGTTGTTTATAAGAGATGCTGAAACAGATGGAATTTTACAATTAAAAGTTATTTTATTTTGTTTCATTTAGAAAAACAGAAAGTTTTGAGCGAATTATGGTAGAAATATCTCACTGAAATTTTATGAATGCAGTAGAGAAATAAAAGGACACATCTTGCTCTTAAAATTTAGAAGAAAATGTGATAGTAAAAATCAATGCATAGAACAGACATGATATTTTTTCCTAACATATCTTATATTAAAATTAAATCAACTTATAGTGCAAAAAGAAATATTTCCTTTTTTGAAGAATTAGTGTTTCATTGCAACATTGCATAACAATGAATGAAAAACCCTGCATACGTTAAAGCTAAATTGATAAATATGAAGCATCAAAAGTTAAGCAAATGTTAAATTAGTGAAATAATTTTTTGTTAACTTTCAGCTGACTGATACTCTTTCATCATTAGTATGGTCAACAACAGTTCCACATGCTAAAGAATTATTAGCAATGTCACCACAAACATTTATAGAAAATTTAAATCATTCACTGGTAAGTAACGAAAAATAAAAGAAATTTGAACAAATCTTTATTTTATAAAATAATATTGAGATATTGCATTTGTAAAGTTGAAATTAGAGTTTTATTAATTTTAATCTGCAACTGGCGTCTTCTATTTTTTCATTATATTTCTAAAAATATACTTATTTAAATAAAACTTCTCTTGTCTTGAGAACCTAAAAATTTAAATAAAATTGAGATACTAATTTATTGGTTGAAGTTAAGACAATAAAGACAGTAAGATACAGATTTCTAGTATAAAATAATATTGAAAATACAGCACAATGCATAATAATTATTTACTCAATGATGTTTAGCTAGTGCCCTGCTACCTTATACATGTATTACTGTCATGTATACAGGTTAATAATAGGCAAAAATATAAAATGAGTGTATAATGTTACCATCAAGATTTCAATGAAATAAAATACTATATATAGGAAAATATATTTTCTTGTACCATTTTCAGTGGTCAATGGAACATACTGATTCTTATGCTACTAAATCAGTACGAGAATTATCTTCATTATTGAAGAATATTGGTGCAGAAATTCCATCATTTCAACAATTACCACCACAAATTGAAAGACTCAATCCAGAAAGCAGTAGAGCTGCATTTCCTTTGGGATTTGGACATGCATTAAGATATGTCACTTATAGAACAGCATTAATAGGGTGAGCATATACAATTGTTTTGTGTTAGTATGTGTGCTTTATCTCTTGTTATTCTCTTAGATTAAAGAATATAATGGAATTGTAAAGTTACAATGTTTTCTTTGTCAACCAGTATGGTGGCTCTAACTCTTTTCTCTTAATGAAGTTAGTTTATGTTACATTGTAAGCATTAAGTGTTTTGGTCTAGTTATGAAAAGTTACAGTGTTATGAGAAGTTACAGTTATGAGAAACAGTGTAAATTGTTTAGTCTTGTAGATCATGTTGAACTAAATCATTAAATTAAACCTTTTAAATGTATATAATCCCACTCATCTGTTCTCTCAGACAGAAAACTATACCCTGTGACAGATGAGTTATTCCAAAATCATAGCCATTTTGATATATTGTCTCTTTTGTTCTCCAGGGGTGCAGAATATTCCTGAATTCTAAAATTTCCCCAGAACATGTACTAAATAGTCGGAAATTTCTCTGACTTTTTAACATAAAGTATAACGTAATTCTTTCAATAATATTCAGTGTGTTTCAGCGAGAAAAATGGAGAAAAGTTGTTTCTGTTCACATATATATGCACATTTTTTTCAGTTCTTTTATGTCCAAAACATTAGTAGGGTCAATGTCAAAGTTTTAGTAGGGACCTGGGTTAAAAATAGAGGGAAATTACTGAAATTTTTGTTTTTCTAACCACTAAAAGCTTCAATTGTAAGCAAATTTCACATTTTATGGCATTTTTAGTAAAACAAAAAATGTTATCATTTAATAGGCTTTTGCATACTTTAATTGGCCATCCTGTTCTCCTGAATGACAACCCTTGGTTTAGGTCACTGGTTCAGTTCACAATTTTAAAAATACTATTTCAATATAATTTGTAGAACTTTTCAGACGAAATTTTTATTCAAAACAATAATTTTTGAAATTTTGTTTAATTTTTGTTTGGAGTGGAAATAATTAATGTAAATATTGCATCAATTGTAATGACAACGTTGCACTTTCTCAAACGTTTTTTTTTCATTTTTTTTTCTGTGCTCGGATTTCCCCAAACTCTTGGAAATTTCCCCCAAACCTTGTTCGGGCTTATTCTGCACCCCTTAATGTTCTCTATCAAAAACTGGAAGCAAATATGACAGTTTGTCCAATAAACTTTTTTCAACAATGTAGCAGGTAATGGGATCGATAGCTGCAAGTTTTTTCCACATGAGTTTGACGAGCGTTGCTTGTACTGTTCCCGTATCTGCTGCTTTAAAAGCATGGGATCGCCACTTGAAAATCCATTTTCCAGAGGTTCCAGCCAGAATTACGACTTAAAATTAATTTTGTAAACCATTTGTAGGTGTAACTTGTTAAACTAATAACTTTCAAAACTAACCTTTACAAGTGTTTTTTCTTGAGAATTCCAGCACTCTTTTTTTTTCAAAATAGAAAATTCCGTAAAAATATAGTTATATCACTTAATTTTTCACGTTTTAGCTTTAGCTTCCAAAAATCTGTGATAATTCCCATCTTTTGTTATTATCGCTGGTACCTGTGAGAGAACAGTGTTGCCAGCGCCATCTCGAATTAGTTTTCAGCTATCATTCCCATTGAGGTACTTAATACAACCAACCCGAACATACTTACAAGTTTATTAGGCATTTCTTAAGAGATTAAGAGAGAAAGGGGATAATTCTTAAATGCCAAAAAATGATGACAATTTTGATTTTTTTTTCCAATGGGTACAGAGTTGACAATTACATTAAATCTTGATGTGGATGTAATTTTTCATACATATCAAATATAATTGTAATTATCTGAATCATTACAATGTGTGATGGTATGAAATGTAAAGTGATTTTTCCATTTTTCTTTATTTGTTATAGTGATTCTGCTCATCGAATTCATCCATTAGCTGGTCAAGGAGCTAATTTAGGTTTTGGTGATGTATCACTTCTAGTAGAATTATTACACCAAGCTGTAGCAGATGGACAAGATATAGGTCAGTCAACATTTAAACACTTTTTTAAATGTTAGATAGTTTCATTATAATTTTTTTAGTTTTAAATAATATTGGTTAATTTATTATCTGTTTAAATCTTTAAAACATGTTACATATAAACCATTGTATCTATGCTATTTCCTTGTAAATAGTTGCCAATTGGACATACACATGGTTAATTGGTTGTGGAAGAAACTTTTTAATAATTCGTATTTAATAATAAAGACTTTTATGAAACATGGGAAATAAAGTCTGAGTGAAAATTTTACTGTTTTCTAAATTTGATAAGATGTTATTTATTCATCATACAGGTACTAGTTTTTTATAGTCAAATATGCAAAGAAAGAAAATAGTATGTGCTTCTAAAGATACTTTAGGAAAATAAAAGAACAATTGAAATGGCTTAGGAAACAAATATGTAAAATTATAATTTTCACAATATTATTGACTAAATATTTGTTTGTTTTTCTTTCAAATAAGCTTCAGAATTTTTGTACATCTTATTACAAATATAAAGTACATCTGTGTTACAGTATTACTATTTATATTTCAGGAAGTTCTTCTATTCTCCTTGATTATGAAAGTAAACGTCAACGTCATAATTTGTCAGTGTTATTAGGAGTTGATGGTTTACAAAGATTATATACAACAAATAATTCAGCTATAGCAACAATTCGTGGTTTAGGACTTTCATTAGTCAATGCAACAGCACCTGTTAAGGTAATCAAATTATGCTTTAATGGAATAAATAGAGGAAAACCAGGGTTGGCGAGGGGGTTCTAGCCACCCCATTGGGCAAGTGTATGACAAATTTTCGGGCAAAAAAATAAAATTATCCATTAATAATAAAAAATAATAATAACCTTTTTTATTTACTAAGTAGTATTTACAAAGTGAAATTCTAATATTAGAGAATGTATTATGACAGAATTTTACGAAACTGTCAAAAATATCGATATTTTGGTGTTATTTTTCAATTTTTTTCTTAGATTGCAATTTTAAAGACTTAGAACATTTGCCAATTTTCAGTTGGTTGGAATTTGAACCCTGTTTGTCGGGCATTTTCAAATATTTTTCAGTGCCTCCCTGTCGGGCAGGGCAAGCACCCTTACCGGGCAGTTTCTGTCGCACTGAGGAAAACTAATCATAGATGTCAGCGGTGGATTTACGCACAAGCGCATGAAGCACTAGCTTGGGGCCCTGGAATTCAACTGACCCCAAATTAACAACTTACATTCAACAAAAATACCTCAGTTGTTTCGATAATGTCAGCAGTACATTACATTTATTGTTTCCTGGCTGATTTTGCGTCTTTTATTTTAATTATCAGTTATTTATTACTTGGAAATTGTTCAAAAATAGATAATTTGCTGTTAAAATTCAAGCTATTTGTAATAAAATGATTAAATTTCTCCTTATAAAATGCATGACATTGGACAAAATGTCAAAATTCCTTGCAATTTCATAGTTTAACTTCATTTTTTTTTTTAAATGTACGAAATACATGGCAATTTTTTCCCACAAGTACAAAGAGGTCATAGCATTTTAGAGGGAGAGCCATATGGTCACCAGGTTGGCAGGTTTTCGCCTTTTCTGGGGTCTCGAAAAAGGGAAAGAAAAAGAAGAGAAAATGTATTAAAGAAACAAAGCTAAAATAATAGAACACTAAGAATATTAGAGAAAGTATACAAAATATCTAAAAATTATTTAAAATTGGTAGTTTTCAAAACAATTTTTCAAAATTTTCCTCACTTGCGCCAATCATGGTGATGCTTGCTCGGAAGGTTTCGATATCGATCTATTTAAAGGAACCTCAAAATGGATAGTGTCCCAGGCTTCCAGTTCTTTTTGAAAGACCCTGATTAGGGGCCTCTTCCTGAGATTGCGCTTGTGGCCTCCAAAACCCTAAATCCGCCTCTGCTGCACTGAATTCATCCAAAGACTCTCGTTCTATAACAAAAGCAGGAATTATCACAGATTTTTTGGAAACTATAACTTTTAAGTTCTAAATAAGGTGAAATAACTATTAGTTTGCTAACTTTTCAAATTTTTCAACTGACTGAAGAGAAAAAGGCGCTGTAATCCTCAGGAAAAAAGAAGGTGTAAAGGTTAATTTTAAAAGTTATTAGTTTAAAAAGTTACACCTTCAAATGATTTTTAAAAATACTTATAAGTTGTAATACTATCACTAGAAATGAATTTTCAGTTGCCGATCCTATGCAAAGTGCTGCAGCAGAGTGAAATTCGTAAAAGCAGCACCAAAGCAGAGATAACTTGCAGCTATCGATTCCATTTAAGATTTAATCATTAAGCCAGCTACCCATGATTTAATTTTTCCCATCCAATTTCTATAATATTACAATTGGATGATAACTGGAAATAGGAAGGAAAAATTTCAATATTGACAGCGACTTTACTGCTCATGAAAAATATATTTTTATTTAACTTTTTTTCTTTTTCAGAATTTTTTTAAATATGTTGCCACTAACTAAGAAGAGATTGTTGAAGCAAAGACTTATGACCACCTACTAGTTGTTCTCTTCTGTCACATACCGGTAACAGTTTTCGGGTCAGTTTGGTTAATTTATAAATAAATTATTAATAAAAATATATATTTGAATTCTACTGTACTGTTTTTTTGTATACACTATATGTGGATATGAAATTTGTCATAACATACTGCTGATATTTTGCATAAATTTGTGTGAATTCTGAAATGTTGTATTTTATGGTTTGGAAATATATATGAAAAGAGTTTTAATATACCATTATTGTTTAATAAAGATATAAGAATTCATAGATCTTTTTAAAATTTATTTAATTAAAATTTATAAGTTAATAAGTAGCAAGTGCTGTTTCATCTGCCCTATGTTAATGCTTTTTTAATTTACTGGTACAGTAATTTGTATGAAAAAAAATTAATATTAATAGCAAATTATAAATTTACTTTTAATAGGCCTATTTGTTACAAGAAATTTTTTCATAGGAAATAATAAATTTTTAAATTGAGAATTTCACACATTTCCTCTATTTATAAAGGTTATAAAGTCATTTTCATAACGTGTTTATATATTGTAAAATAGTAAATTCAGAGGTAAGGGCGTATTTAAGAGGCCCTCCCAAAATTCAGAGAAAATGAAAAAAAAACAGTCTATTTTTGCCAAAAATGACAAATTTAATCATAAAAATTAGCAAAATATAGATCTGGCCCCCTCCGAAATTATTTTCTGGCTACGCTACTGATCAGAGGACCAGACCCCTAGCCAAGGGCTGGCCGGGCCCGCCCTACTGCATCTTTGTCAAAAACTGGCCCATAGAGAAATAGTAGATTTTATTGTAGAAATAATGCAAATAAAAGTGTTTATACATATAAAAGTTAATTATAATGTTTCCTCTTAGATTTTATTCTTAGATCTTAGATTTTAGTTTATTAGATCTTAGATTTTATTTTATTGATTTTATGTTTATTTTATTGATTTTACTGTATAAAAATATTAGAATGCAGAATCAAGTTTTCTACGCAGGAGATGTTCCGTCCTGGGGTTTAATTTCAAACATTTTAAAAAGAAAAGTAATGAAATGATGTGCATTAAAAGTACATGTTTTCATGAGATGTACAATATTTTTCAGTTTATTGTAACATTTATAACTTATAAGATTATACAGTATAAATCAAAAAGCTCAAGAACGGCAATAAATGTAAGGAATTTAAAAAAAATCGAGCTCGGTCTTCACCCTCGTAATATATTTTACATTTCTTTCATCTTTCTTTGTTCACTCCTTCAGCCAGCTAAATATGGTTTAATTTCATTTATGTTGGTTTCATGTACAATAATGAAATATTCAGTTTCTTAAACTGCATAAACATGCAGGGGCAAATGGGTGCTACCGTACCGCCCCAAACTTTTATCACAAGGTTAGCAAAAGCGAAAATGAGGGATACCGGTAAATAAAAATCAATTATAATAATTAATAAATTTTTAAAAGTAGCTAAAATAGGGGGTTTTCATTACAAATTTACAAAATTTTCTTTGCTTGTGCCAACCATGGTGACGCTCCTCGGATGGTCTTCGACTTTCTCTTATTTGTAGCCTCCGTACATGTTTATCACAAGTTTACACATTCACTATTATTGGCCCGCTGTAGAATGTTTGTAGCCTGTTCAAAGAACTTGGTCTGGCTACAGAGTTGCAAAGGACACCCTTTATATGACCTGTATGCAAGAGGGCAAAAATAATAATAGATGAACTCTGAAGCAATTATTTGCAAAGAATTTGAAATGTTTTGAAAACATAGTCATAGGTACATATTTTTATGGACGATTTGAACCATTACAATTTATGAAAAATTTCCAAAATACAATGAACCACATTCTATGCCCATGGTGTTGAGTAAGTGGAAAATTTTATATTATCCTTGTTATTCGCAACCACGATCAACTACATGTTCACCTGACTGACTACCACTCTGGATAATTATATTAAGTTGTCAAATATCCTGCGCATTTATGCAACCAGGCAAACTGCATAGGATGTTCAACTGCAAAGGATTCACGCATCATCGTCATCATTAATGGATGCAGATTCTTTAACATCTCAAGGCCTCTGTTTACAAGTTTAAAGATCAAAGGAAGCTGTTCAAAGAGTGATATAGCCTATCTTACTGCTACTGGTGTGATAATAATACTGTATAATTTCAAATGTGCTGGTAACAGTACAACTGTTTAAAAAGGTAAGCTTTTAAAATAGCCTAGGCCAATTAGTCTTTTACTTGTCTTGCTACATACTGACAACATCCAGTTAATAGCAGCCATAATCTCGTTATCGAGTAGATTGTCCAGGAAATTTTTTGAATGTGGCTGCCAGC